>JBBPBX010011507.1:28760-55797 GCA_038048925.1 Garcialebias charrua | reverse complement strand
ATCTCAGGTAAACAAAGCACACCTGTAAACAAACATCTCAGGTAAACAAAGCACACCTGTAAACAAACATCTCAGGTAAACAAAGCACACCTGTAAACAAACATCTCAGGTAAACAAAGCACACCTGTAAACAAACATCTCAGGTAAACAAAGCACACCTGTAAACAAACATCTCAGGTAAACAAAGCACACCTGTAAACAAACATCTCAGGTAAACAAAGCACACCTGTAAACAAACATCTCAGGTAAATAAAAAAAATTAATGAAACTGTACAGTGCATACAGTACAGTATTAAAAATACTGTCCAGGTATTTCTTAAATAATTTCCTATCTAAAAGACGCAATACGTACTGTTAATAAAAAAATAAATTTTCTTACCCATCAGACGCTCAATCTCTGTGATAACACCCGTGCGTTGCTTCGTTATCACCGTGGACTTCAATGGGGCTGCTCCTCTCACGCTAGCTAAAATGCGCTCGCGGTCAGCCTTTATGGTGCTGACTGTTGAACTGACCTAAAATAAAAAATAAAATGTCATTAACTAACAGACGCTTATGCTTACAGATGCTTACAGTACTGTACATGTACAGTATTACGGTGCTTATTACGGTGTTCATCTGCGCAGCGACTAGAAGCGCTCACGTTCCGCCATTACGAGTCTCGCTGTAAAAAGCGCTCACGTTCCGCCATTACGAGTCTTCATCTGCGCAGCCACGTGTACAGTAAAACACTCGCTAACAAGCGCTCACGTTCCGCCATTACGAGTCTTCATCTGCGCAGCGACTAAAACACTCGCTAACAAGCGCTCACGTTCCGCCATTACGAGTCTTCATCTGCGCAGCCACTAAAACACTCGCTAACAAGCGCTCACGTTCCGCCATTACGAGTCGTGCTAACGGTGGTACAGTACTCACCAGGTTCAGAGCTTTGCAGATGGAGGACGTCGACTCTCCCCTCTCCGCTCGTTGGATGATGTCCAGCTTCTGCTCCAGCGTGATGGCCTTACGCTTTTTCGGTGCGCTAGCACCAGCAGAAGAAGCTCCGCGTTTAGAAGACATGCTTCGAAGACGCTAAGGGATGCTAATGAATGCTAACAAATGCTAAGAAATGATAACGAACTGTACTCAATGTCTCTCAAATCGCCAAACTGTAGACCCACGCGGCTGCTTTCGCGCTGTTCGCTTATGTAGTACCTGATGAAATCAATCCGCCTTTGATTTTTGGGGGTGGGGGTACAGTAAAGTAGTGCCTATGTAACCTTCCGCTGCTGTACTTTTCCATTTGTCACGCGAAACATACCCCACCCCCCCAACCCCACCCACCACAGCGTGCCCGCCATGTGCAGTGTGCATGTCCAGTCCAAGTCCAGTGCAGGTGCATGGTTAAATCGCCCATCCCCCAACCCGAAACCAACCATCGCCCATCCCCCAACCCGAAACCAACCATCGCCCATCCCCGAAACCAACCCCCTCCACTCCACCTCCCCCGCCCCCCCACATTCCACCTCCTGCCCCAAACTCCCCTTCGAAACATGACATTCAGCCGTCGGCACGAACACTCGGTTCTCGTAAAACAGAACAATGGTTTCTAACGGAGTTTTCTCGTAAACACGGAATTTTCATCTCGTTATTCGGAGCAATGGTTTCTAACGGAGTTTTCTCGTAAACACGGAATTTTCATCTCGTTATTCGGCGCAATGGTTTCTAACGGAGTTTTCTCGTAAACACGGAATTTTCATCTCGTTATTCGGCGCAATGGTTTCTAACGGAGTTTTCTCGTAAACACGGAATTTTCATCTCGTTATTCGGAGCAATGGTTTCTAACGGTAAATTCTCGTAACTCTGGAATTTTCGCTCGTATCTTGGAACGACGCTTTCTAATGTTGTTCTCTCGTAAAATCGGAACGGCAGCTCGCAAGTCGGTAGTTTGGTTCCTGGAAGCTCTCGTAAAGTCGGGCGCTCGCAGGTCAGAGCGCTCGTAAGTCGGGGACTACCTGTAATCTTCGTCCGATCTCCAATCTGCTCTTCATCTCCAAGATTCTTGAAAAAACTGTTGCTAGTCAACTTCACTATCACCTGTCCAACAACAACATTGATGAAGAGTTTCAATCTGGATTTCGCCCCCACCATAGCACCGAAACAGCCCTAGTAAAAATTACTAACAACCTCCTTCTTGCTGCTTACTCTGGTCTTCTGTCCATCCTCATTCTTCTGGATCTAAGTTCTGCCTTCGACACCATCTGTCATTCTATCCTCCTCAACAGACTAACCTCCATTGGCATCTCAGGTACCCCGTTAGACTGGTTCAACCTCCTATCTCTCTGACCGCACTCAATTCATTCAGCTTAAATCCTTCTGTTCCCAGTCTTGCCCTGTCTCCATGGGTGTCCCCCAAGGCTCTGTCCTCGGACCCCTCCTCTTCATCATTTACCTCCTTCCTCTAGGTCACATCTTCCGCAAATACGGCGTCCATTTCCACTGCTATGCTGATGACACGCAGCTCTACTTGTCATCAAAACCTAACTCCACCCATCCACCCTCCATCCTCACCGACTGTCTCAACGAGCTAAATCACTGGTTTTCTAACAATTTCCTTCAACTAAACAGCAACAAAACAGAAATCATTCTTGTTGGTACCAAAAACTCTATTTCAAAATCAGAACATCTTCTCGTCCCCCTTAACAACTCTCTGCTATCCCCCTCCCCTCAGGTCAAGAGTCTCGGTGTCATCCTCGACACCACTCTCTCCTTCACTTCACACATCAACAATATTACTCGGTCTGCCT
The DNA here is from genome assembly GCA_038048925.1 of Garcialebias charrua. Taxonomy (NCBI): domain Eukaryota; kingdom Metazoa; phylum Chordata; class Actinopteri; order Cyprinodontiformes; family Rivulidae; genus Garcialebias; species Garcialebias charrua. The sequence goes on along the minus strand of JBBPBX010011507.1, from coordinate 53,011 downwards.
ATTTCCACCTCCGTAATATTAACCGTCTCCGTCCTTCTCTCACACCCCGCTCCACAGCCATCCTGGTGCACAGTCTTGTGACTTCCCGTATTGACTACTGCAACTCCCTTCTCTACGGCCTCCCCAACAAATCTCTCCACAAGTTACAGATGGTCCAGAACTCAGCTGCCCGTGTCATCACTCAAACCTCCTACTATAACCACATCACTCCTGTCCTGCAGCAGCTCCACTGGCTCCCGGTTAAATCACGCATCATCTTCAAAATTCTACTCCTCACGTTCAAAGCTATCCACAACCTTGCCCCTCCTTATCTATCTGACCTCCTCCAAATCCCCATCCCATCACGCTCTCTCAGATCCTCCTCTTCGCTACATCTCCATGTACCCTCTGCCCGCCTCTCCACCATGGGGAGCAGGGCCTTCACCTGCTCTGCCCCTCACCTCTGGAACGCCTACCGCCAGACCTTCGAAACACCACCTCCCTTTCTCTGTTCAAGACTGCCCTGAAAACCCATCTCTTTAGACTAGCTTATCACTAACTTTATTAAATGTATTTTTATTATCTTCCATTTTATATCCTTTATGTATTTTATATTTCAATTTTTCGCTGATAATGTTTGCTCTGTATTACACTGTATTGGTTTGTTAAGTGTCCTTGGGTGTCCTGAAAGGCGCTTTTAAATAAAATTATTATTATTATTATTATATTATAAACTCAGTCTTATAAATAGTACCTTCTCATAGTGGATAAACCAGTTTGGTGGTGAGAGCCAAAACTAGCTGTTCACAAGATAAAGGAAAATCAGCCTAACGACTGAGCGATAGTGCCCTGATGGCCACTTGCTATACATGGAGGGCCTCGTGATACTAGCAATAACAGTGTTGTAAGAGGGTGACAGCTGGACATGGAGGCCTCCGCCCCTGCTTAATGATGGATAGTTATTTACAAATATGGCTTCCTTCACTGCTCTTTCAAACCAATGTTCCTCTCTATCCAGGATGTGAACATCTTCATCCCTGTAAGAGTGACCTCTGACATGGAAATGAGTGTAGACCGTAGAGTCCTGGCCTAATTATGTTGATCTTCTGTGCTGGGCCATCCTTTTGGACAGTAGCTGTTTAGTTTCCCCGATATAAGACTGATCACAGCCCTCCTGACACTGAACAGCATACACAATATTACTCTGTGCTGGAGGACTGGATCTTTGGGATGAACCAGTCTTTGCCGTAATGTATTTTGCGGTTTAAAAGCCACTGGGATGTTGTTTTTAGAAAATAAACGTCTTAGTTTCTCTGAAACTCCCGCAACATACGGAATGACCACTGGTCTGTGTTCCTTCTTTTCACCTGATGGCTGACTGGAGTCCTGTTTTGGGTTTCTTCTCTGTTTTCAGGAAGGCCAGTTAGGATATCCGCATTGCTCTAGAGCAGGCAGGGGTCTGCAACCTGCGGCTCTGTAGCCACATGCGGCTCTTTGATCCCTCTGAAACGGCTCTTTCAAGCCAAAACTACCATAAAACTGAATTTTGTTGGATGTTATACCCACAACAAAAAATGACTAGTTTTAGCCGTTTTCCTATCATTTCTTTTCCAAATATGTGGATAGTACTAATACACAGAATAAATTTTATACTCCCTTTAATTTTATGCTTCATTTCTTCAAAGTACAAAGTTGAATACTCATTTTTTCCACGATAAGAAAATAAGTCACATACACCTGTACAGAAAAGGCAAAAACATTTTTTATACAAATATATATTCTTTACAATAATCCAGTCTTATGGACTTGTGACCTGGATATTGGCGCCAGTGACCCCCTGCAACCCAAAAAAGGAAGAAGTGAGTAAAGATAATGGATGGATGGATGATTGGATGGATGGATGATTGGATGCATGAATGTATGGAATCCAGTCTATTATTTTGTCGTAAAATGTAAAAAAATCTATAAATGTTAACAATCACTGGATGTTTTTAGTTTTATAATTTCACGCTTACTGGCCAGAAAAGCCAACCTTAACAAACTTAAAGTGGCCCATGGGCCACCAGTTGATAATAACAATTGTATGAAGTTTTGTGGCTCCGGACACGTTTAGTTTAGTGAACAAAGGGGCAGAAATGGCTCTTTTGAGCATAAAGGTTGCAGACCCCTGCTCTAGAGCATATGTGTCAAATTCAAGGCCCGGGGGGGCATATGTGGCCCTCCTTAACATCTTATCTGGCCCTCAAGATGTTATTTTAAATATAAAATACTTTTATCACTTTAATGTTTTTCAGTAATCTTTGATTATGATGTCAAAAATGCAACAGAAAACGTCATATGAGACCAATCAAACTCTTGCAAAAGAACCTGCAACCAAGAAAACATGTTGGGTATCTAACTTGACTTAAAGGTGCTATGTGAAAGTTTCTGTTGTGCTCAGGACTTAGAAATATTTTCAGCAGGGAAACGCATTCTGCTCCCTCCCCCTCAGAGCCATATGGCTCTGAGGAGGAGGGAGCAGAATGCCAAAGTCTGTGCTCTGCTGAACTTGAGTTCTGCTCCGCCCCCTGCTGCATGTCCGCTCGGAGCCGCTTCAATATTCTGTGTTTATATGTTAATAAAACGTTCTAAAAAATAAAATAAAACTATGAAGCACTGGTCCAACAACATAAAAACCAGCAGAAATCAGCAGAGGTTCACGAAGCCACGTTGGACATGATTTAATTCGCTCGTGACTTCCTCATTTCTGTCAGTGTAGGTCTGGAATGCTCCGCCCCCACTACATGTCCTGTGGCAGACGCTGCGAAGTTCTGTGATTATATGTTAATAAAACGTTCTGAAAAATAAAATAAAACCATGAAGCACTGGTCCAGCAACACAAAAACACCCTGAAATCAGCAGAGCTTCACGTAGCCACGTTGGACATGATTTAATTCGCTCTTGACAAATCCATTTCCTCATTCCTGTCAGTGAAGGATGAAGCGATCACTTGACTTTTGGCAAAAAAAAGAAAAGTCCAGCTCTGGGATGAAGAAGGGATATTTAATACATTTGTGTCACATACAAAACAGTCCTGCATCGCTTTGCAATCCTTTGAATGAGAACGTGCGCGGCGCTGGGGCTGGGACAGGCGGGGGCGTGGGTTGGGGCGTGACAAACAACTCTGTTTTTATTGGCTGGTCATTGTCCGGGTCACTCTGTGTTTTTAGTGTTTTTATAAATGCTGATAGAGAAGCAAGGGGACTATAGTTTTTTTCAGAGATTACTTTGTCTAACATCAGTCTGTCAGTAGATAGTGACAGAGTGAAGAAATATGTTAAAAATATATTGTTAGATGTTACAGACTGCATTACAAAGTTACATAGTGCAGCTTTAACGTAGATTCTTAAACCAGCCCTTAGTTTGAAAAAGTTTTCAATTTTGGCCCCTTTTTTAAGTGGATTTGACACCCCTGCTGTAGAACCTGTCTTGTGTGGGATTTCTCCTTCTTCCTGGCTCCTGAGTTATTGGGGACGCTGTCTGCTCTGTGGTACAGAGTCCTGATGACTCCTAACTTTAATATATAAGGTAAAAACAGACACAATTATGCATGCTCACACCTAGTCAGTTTAGAATAACCAATTAAACATGTTTTTGGACTAGGGACATAACAAAAGGACTGTGTGAAAACTTGTGTATGTAGAAGGAAATCATGCTAACTTTACACAAAAATGCCTTGAACAAAATAATAATAATAATAATAAATTAAAAACAATTGAACTTGATATCTTTGTGCTCTGAGGTGACAATACAGTAATGTACTAACTATCTTACTAGCCTTTTCTAACTCCCTGTTGGATTCATTAGCTCTGCTGACAGAAAGACCAAACTCATTCTAAACCAACTGTGATAACAAAAAAGGAAGAAAAAAAAATTGTTAATATAAATAATTTTGTCTTTTTCTATTCAATTGGAAACACCAACCAAATGTAATTATCTAATGATCTTTTTGTGGCTGGTGCTGACTCTCTCTTGAAAGCAGAGCACCATGAACAAAAAATCTGACACAGAGGCTCTTTACAAGGAATAAAAAAAAAAAGTTTTAGTAAATTATACAAAGCAATAGTTCAGAACATATTGCTACAATTAGGCCACTTCTTTGTCTCCTCCATATTGACATGCTTTGAGCTCAGAATCAATGCAGCACTCAATCTTTGTGTAGGTAATGAATACTTGGCTTTTCAAGGCACATTCTCAAAAGCCGCCCCCCACCCCCTTATATTTTTCACAGGTTATTCTAAAAATGTATTTGATTAGTTTTCGACAGCAAAGCAGAAGAATAAAAAGTCTGAACTCTGTGGACCTCTCTCACTGCACTTTAAAATAACGTATGAAAACCTGTTTTTTCCCCTTAGACATATATGTGTCATAAGGGGAAGATGAGAGTGTAATTGGACCAACTAGAGGATGTAAACTAGAAACATAATCGCTTGAGCTACCGGTATGTCTTGAAAGAAGAACAAAACAGACTCTTAAAATACACTTTATTGTATACAAACTGAAAACAAAATGTACAATATTCACATTTGAATAGCTGGTACAGTTTAGAGCAGGGGTCCCCAAACTTTTTCCTGTGAGGGCCACATAACTTTTCCCTTCTCTGGTGGGGGGCCGGAGTCAGTTTGTAACAGGAAAAAGTGTGATGATTGCAGGAGTGCCTAACATTTATGTTGAAAAAAACTCTGCTAAAATTTAGCAGAGTTTTTTTCAACATAAATGTTTTACGATGGCCCTGAAGCACGACACAACACTGAACAAAACACAAGAAACAAAAGAGCAACAAGAACAATTCCTACATTTTACTACATTTCACCCTGACCCCACCCCCAGCACTTGAAAAAAAAAAAAAAACATTTAACTAGATGTTTCCTTCTAAACGTCACATCTTTGGTTATGTTTTTGACTAGCGAAATGTTGGTGTATTTGTTTTTTTGTGTGTGTGCCTGGTTTTGGTGTTGTGTGTGTTTATGAACTGCTAAATATTATAAAATGTATGTTGTTACTTTAGCTGTATTTAACTAAATTAAGCTCTCTTTGGTTTCGTTGCTGTGCTTTACCCACGCTGTTGTGTCTTGCAACATAGGAATAATCTGATCATTTAGCAGTAGTGTTCTGCCTAATACTCATCAATAGTAAGTACTGTACCTTTACAGCTGTGACATCAGTCACAAAACTAACGTCAGGCTGTTTTCTACCATATTTTAGGTCTATTAAATGGATCCTTTTCAAAAATCTCATAAAATAATGTTATATTAATTAATATTAAACCCCCTAAAAAGTTGAAAGACAGTTTAATTTGTTCCGGTTTCCTCAACTGTACAAGGTCATGTTACTACACAATATGCTGAACACTGATATTGTAGCAACCCAGAGAGACTGTGTGAGGTGCAAATGATGCTGGGTAACCTTGTGGCAGTTGTGTGTGCAATGTTTATGTGTTACAATGTGTGTGGGTGTTGAAATGGGTTGTTCTGGTTGATGTCCTGTTCAGGTTTGGCTTGACATCTACGTTAAAGTCTCTGGTTTTGGCTGCAAACTGACACCATGAGTCAGAGGTTGTTTCCAGTCTGTACAAGGGGGAAGACACTTCCTGTAGGGGAACATAGAAAGTGTGTACCTAACACAAAGTGCAATGTTACATGAGTGAAACTCCATTGTGTTCTCAATGCTAGCACTTGCGAGTCGCTTGCGAGTTGGTGTTGTGATGCTGCTAATGGTATCATTTCACTAGTGGCTAAGTACATTTTTGACTGACTAGCCTACCTGATCAGGCAAGCCATTGACATTTGACAGAACATAACTTCAAAAATGAATGGACTTTGAGAGCATTTCCAAACTGGCAACTCTAAACATACTAATTCCGTGTTCAGTGGAATTAGCATACACACCTGACATGTTATCAAAAATGAAACATTTCAGTTCTACTCAATATCAAAAACATGTCACATCCAGACTGACCCTTTTAAATCACCTCAAACCACCCACTCACACATAAGCAATGATGCAGTTTCAGTAAAACTGTTACTGTAACTCTACTCTACTTCATGTAGAAAATTAACTGCATTTCATTTACAGAAGACACAGACCATACATAAAATAAAACTTAAAGAAATACATTGGTAGAAAAATGGATAAACTTGTCACATATGTTACAACCGCACACTGCACAGTTTTGTTAGCTTCCGTTGCAAGGGTTTATTTGAACTTTTGTACCATGTCTAGTGAGGTCAGCCACTTGCGATTTTCTTTAAAGGGTTTATTTGGAGACTGAAAAGTATGGTTCATTTGTTCTTTTCTCCATAATTACAGCTGTCCATTCCCCTGACCCATTTTAATGGCACCCAGTCAGTTAAAATAGGATCTTTGGGAGGCTGCATCATACCCCCCTTACTAAATGACTACCCTCCTCTGTTGAAAGCCAGATAATATGATGCATTAAATAATTGTAGCAAGAGTATTTCCAGGATCTTGATAAAAATCTATCAACCTTTTATTTCACATGACAGCACAGTAAAGATACTTCAGCAGTGGATCTCGTAGGCAACTTGTGATCCAAACAGGAGACTCTGACTCAGGAAGAGCTCCTCTGGATCTGTTGTTAGGGGCCCCTCTCCACCTTCTGTTGGGTTTCTGTGAAACCCCATTTCCTCTGATCTTGTCAGTGTCTGGACCATTTCATGCTCCAGAAGAGCTTCCTTCATGCCCTTCGGTTGGACAAATCCACTTATCATGGTACACCTGGATGAATTTGAGCCTACAACTGGTTTGGCTCTGTTGAGTACATACATCTCATGGCCGTGGTCATCACGGTACTCTTCTAGCTGAGCAAAGGTGGTGGGCCCATCAGAGTAGTCTTTTACATACAGAATGCTCTCTTCCTTGCTGGTACAGTAGGAACCACTGTCCTCTTTTTGGTACTGCTGGTGACGATTGTAGATCATTATCAAGAGAAGAACAGCAGTGAGTGCCAACAAGGAAATTCCAATAGCAATGGCAGTCTGTGTGGCGGGACCCAGGGCATTAAAGTCCATGCTATCCTGCTCAAACAACGGCTCCTGGCTAACATCTAGGACTTCTGGCTGATAAAGGGAATTGGTCAAAGAAGAAACATAAGAGTGTGTGTTCAACCGTGGCCAGAAATTGGATGAATATGAGGAAGATGACATGTTGACAGCTAAGTGAAATGTCACCCTAGCCATACCACCTGGGTTCCAGGCTTCACATTCATAGCGCCCAGCATGTGCTACACTCACATTACTGAGGAACAACATGCCACTACCCATGTCTGGATCAAAGCTGTCCCTCTCACCCCCTTCCTCAGTCCCACGCACAAGCCCGTGGATTCCTCCTGTGCCTCCCACCTTGATCTCTCTACTGCTGGGCAGCGCTGTCACCACTCCCCCAGCTGCAGGCCTGAACAGCTCGCCATTGGGGCCCAGCTCTTGGAACAGACCTCGAGGTGATAGCTGGGGCTTCCCATGGGAGGATTTTCTCCATGTCACCTGAGGCTGAGGGTATCCTGAGGCCTGGCATGAGACTCTGAGGCTTTCTCCAAGTCGGACCGTTAGATGACTGGGCTCGAGCTGCACCACAGGTGGGATGCACACCAGACTTTTGGGGGCCACTTCTACCAGGCTGAGGTGGGAAAGACGGGGGGGCTCAGCACACATCAGCCGACGTTGCTCTGACGAACTTAGTAGACGCTGTCCATCTTCACCGATCCAGGTTCTCAGCCAACCAAGAGCGCAATCACAGCGCCACAGGTTCTCTAAAACAAACAAACAGGAGCAGATGGTGAACATGTATTGTACCAAGAGTAACAAGATTGTAGAAGCAAAGCCTTCTTATACACTATACGACCCATGGCCTTCAATGTGAAGTTATTTCTAATTAATTTTCACACAAAATGCATGAAAAGCAGGTGATCAAGTAATTGCTTGTGTCTCTGTGTTCATTAGTTGTCTGTCTGTCAGCAAATCTCACGAACTGCTGGATGGATTATAATAAAACTCTTGGAAAGTAATCATGTTATATACATCTATTACAAATTACCTTTTGAAGTCTACTTTATTCAAGATGCCTGCCACAGCTAACTAGACTTGGAAAACACAGAAATGGCTATGACTTGGTCAATTTTATAAACACTGAGCTTAGAACTGATGTGGTAGTGGTTGACCATCAATCTTAACATAAACTGCAAGTGCTAACAAATTACAAAAAATCTTTATTCAAAGTGTTTCTAATTGTCAGAGTTAACACTGTCTGTTAGCTAAATACCCCATGAACCACTGGACAGTTTAAACTTAATCTTTGAGAAAATAATTAGATCATACATCTAAAACTGAATACCTTTTGAAGATAACTTAATTACAAGATGTAGATGCACAGTCTTCTCATCAGCACTAACAAGATCACCAAGATTGTTTTTAAAACTTGCAAGTCAGTAAGTGACATGCCTTACCTTAAGGACTGCCAATTTGAAGAGTAAAAAAAAAACTAACCATTTAGGGTTGGGAATGGATTAATTGTGTATTTAATTTTTTTTAAGTCACTAACAAACAGTACGCCAATTTGATAAAAACAAAAGAAAACACATTTTAAACGCTATCTTTAAAGCGTTATTAGCTTTTTTTGTTGGATTGTTTTTTGTTTAAATTGGGGAGATGTTCCAACGCTTATGCCTGCACTAAAGTATAAAACATGGCTTTTTTAACAGTTTTATTTAAGCCATGATGAATACATTTTCTGTTAACATTCCAAAACATTCTTCATTGGTTAACATCATCTTATGGACTGCAAATGGTACTTAAACTATGACTGAACTTTGTGAGTCCATTGCAGGACATTATAAACCGAGTATATTTGGCCTCACGTTGTTTGACCTTGTTGGAAACAAAAACGATCCTTGTGAAAAACCCACACTCAGGCACAATGAAATGACAGCTGCCACATGAATAGAGAAAGAAAGATCAAGCCCTAAAAGAAACAGAGGGATTTTGTCAGACCTTGAGTCTCTCCTGCACAAATAGCCATTTACTGTAAGAAGTGTGTGTGAATGTCCGGTTGTGTGTTGGAGAAAGTAACAGAAATGTTTAGTTGGACTTAAAAATGTGAGGAAGGAAGAGTTAATAAAGCAAATTGGAGTACACTCCCTTTAAACTTTAAAGAAACCTCTTTAACTGGGTATTTAAATGTTTAAAAGTGGCATCCCTGATTACAGTTTTGTTATAGAAGGTCTTTAATTTGGAAAATCATTTGATGTGTAAAATATATGACAACTTAATTTTCACCAGTCAGTCCATTAGGATTAATTCACACACACAGGGACAAATGGCAGTACTTTAGTGCAATATTACCATGGCATCAATTCTGATAACCGTATTATCTTTAAAAAAGTATGATCTCTACCAATTCTCTCTACCTGTGATACGGAGCACCTGCAGGCTGACAAGTGGTTTGAGGAACGAGGCTCCAAGGGTGCGAAGGTGATTCCTGCTGAGGTCCAACAGGGCCAGAGACGACAAGCCAGACAAGGCATGCTCTGCAAGCATCTCAATGCTGTTCTCCTGCAGGTGAAGCTCCTGCAGTCGCTGCAGATGGAAGAAAGACACGAAGGAGAGGAAGATAAGAAACAAGACTAACAAGTACAAATTCAAGGAGACATAGAACTGTCAAATGCAGACAGCCGGATACTTTGTTCCACGCTGTCACTGTCTAATAAGGATCAGAAAGACATGCTGTCAAAACGTGAATTTACTGTTTATCTGTGTCATTCTGCTTTATATATATAAAGACATTTTATGTTTAGCTGTTAGTGTTCTAAAATCAAAGTGTCCATCAAGAATTTGCATCATGTTTTGTCAGCTCACACAACCGAACCTGCAGTCCCCTGAAGGTGTGGTCCTGGATGCGAGTGATCTGGTTGCCAGCTAGGTAGAGGATACGAAGGTGCTCCAGACCTCGAAACATGTCAGGGGTGACCAGGTGGATGAGGTTGCCATTGAGGGCCAGTTCCAGTAGATGGCCCTGGTCAAGGAAGGCGCCAGGCTCCAAGGCTGAGATGCTGTTGTTCTGGAGGTACAAGTAATGGAGGTTTCTCAGGCGACTCAGGTCCTGAAGACGGATCTGCATTATGGTGTTGTCCTGGAGGAAGAATGTCTTTGTGGAAGACAGGGTAAATAAAATGAGCAGTGTGATCAAAGGAAGAGAAAATGCTGTTATACTGTATTGTTTTTCTAAAAGAAAGTGATTGTTACTTATTTGTTTGTTGTATTTAGCAGGGAAATAAATGTCATAAATGTAAGCAATTCAAAAAGCAACTAAAAACCTGTCACCAGAGTTATAAACTGAGGTAAACTTATGTTGAGAAACAATTGAATTATAGTTATTTTGCCAAACATCGAAATAAATATTATATATTATGTCATAGGCACCCATGGATTTCATAGGAGATTTTGCAATCAGTGAGTCTTTGAACTATGTGCTGTAAAATACTTTCAGCTACGTCTGAATACAATTTTTTTAATTAATATCTGTACGATTTACAGAGTTATAGCACATTTTTGTGATAGCTAAGGCTGATTAGTTGCGGTGGCCATCTTGAAATAAATTTAACCTGAAATGTAATCAGTTGTAGATGTACAATGAATAAATATTGTATGAGCATTTCATTAAAATTTGTCCTGTGGTTCATGATTTATTTTGCTAATGGACAGTTAATGTAAAGCTTTTAAGATATTTGCACAATATGTTGCACTTAAAGTACATTTTTGGAATGACTCACAGGTACAACCACACTGCATTCCTGGAGCAATGCCTGTCAAAATTCAAATTGACTGTTATAGCCATTTTTTGTGTTTTCTAAGTGCAGTTGGCTGCAGTGACCATCTTGAAAGGGAGTGGCTACAAAAGGTAGTTTAAACTGTAGATGGTCATCTAATGAATAATTTCTGTGAGTTTCAATGAAATCCATCTGGTGGTTTATAGGATTTTTTTTGCTAACACACAGACAGCGTTGACTCCAGCAGATAATGAGCAGCTGTGGATGAGTGGTTAGCTCAGTCGTCCTCCAATGGGAGAGCAGGGGGTTCGATGCTACCAGCAATCACATGCTGAAGTGTCCCTGGGCAAGACAGTGAACCTCTCATTGCCTCCGATGTGTGTCCCATCAGTTTATGAATGTGATCCAAAGCACTGATTAGTCTCTGCAGATCTCTACAAAAAAATCACCCTTTGTAGTGCTAGTAGAGTGTAGATAGTAGATAGTAGATATTAGAGTGCTGAATGGGTAAATGAGGGCACAGATTGTAGTGTAAAGCACTTTGAATGTCTTGACAAGATCAAAAGGTGCTACATAAGTACAGTCCGTTTACCATTTAATGCCAAAGTTTTGAATAATGATCTTGTTCAATCTATGCAAGCATAAAGTAAGAGTAGGGGATAAATTTCAGGCACTACCAAATTTTACACCATTATCTGCAGAATATACTGTGTTATACCAATTTTTGTCTTTGATGATGTTCAGTTACCTGTAGAGGCCATCTTGGATTTGACTGACACAACTTAAAAGTTGATCAGTGGTAGATGTACATTCAATTATTATTATTATTAATAATAATAATAATAATAATAATAATAATAATAATAAACTTTATTGGTACTTTCATTACATATTGGTTTAGTGGTTCATGAGATATTAAACAAACACAGTCATACACATCTGCCCACACACAGAGAAGCAAAAACATTATTGTCCATATTTCACCTTTAGGCAGAGCGTGATAATGAGCTGCTGCAAAATCACTTGACCAACAGCTTTTGCAATAAAATGTCTCCAGTTTTGTTGTTCTTTTGTTGAACTTTGCTGAGGCATTCAGCAACATTTGATTGATTTGAATGCTACAAGAAGTGCTTTGTTGCTCTGATGCTCAATCCATGGGTGCCAGCCTAATTGGTAATGTGCCTTCATCACAAATCATGGTGAGGTATGATCGACGAGATAGGCTTGCTGATTGAGGTTAATGGAACAATTTATGCGGGACTTGCTTTTCATCAATATTCATGAGCTGCGGTAATGTTGGAGGGCCTGAACCCAGGAGGAGAAGACGGTGTAATGTTAAACATCTTCTTAACAGATGATCAGTGGGTGTGTGCGAGAGTCATTTTGAGGGAAGGATGAATAATTGCCAACAGCGCGGCCCCTCCTTTAGGCTTTACTCCAAAGAGGGGTCACAGGAAATTGATTAACCACAATCATTTCAGGGTAATAAGAAAGGATGAAGGGGAAGTCAACTGAAAAATGCAGCTGTAGGTTAGTTGGGTCAGCTACAGCGGAATTGCAGAGAGGGTTCTAACTTGTTGTTTGTCCGACTGACCTCTGTGATGAATGGGACCCCCTGTGGGATTTCTTTTATCCCAAGCGATCCACACTCCACTGTAAGGCTGTAGCAGCGGCATCCAGAGGGACAACCCAGGGACCATTGTGGAATGAAGACCAAGACGATCAGTATCAGTCTGGAGAACAAGAAGAGACCCATGACGTTTCCAGCCTTTGGAGACGAATCCTGCGGAGAAAAGATGACAGGAAAGGAAGTGACTATCACCCGCACAAAGTGCACAATTCAAAACCTTCAGTCTTTTACCGTAGTGTTTTCTAAAATCAGACAATGACAGTAGCCGGGGATAGATTAAATAAAGAGGAGATTGTCAAATGGCAAGGGAGGATTGACAAAAAAGAAAGAGACCGTTAAGCATATCTCCTCATCCCCTGGCTGATTACTATTCAGCTGTGTCTATTCAGTGGAATTGCAGCAGCTTCTATTATGGGCTTCAATAAATTAAAGATGTGATAAAAGATTTGCAGGTTGCCTCAAGGACCTTTCTCTTGTCTGTTTAATGCATGCACAAACACATTCACATTCCTTCTGCAGTTCTGTCTCTGTCTTCTGAACACATTCATATAAAATGTGCAGCAAAGACAACCAGGGTTCATTTTGAACCCCATAAGCCCAGAAACCACAGTTACTTCCTTGTAGGAAACCTCACGTGGAAACTAGCTCTGATGATCTGATCACAACCGGCATAAGCATGCTTGCTGCACATAAAAGTAAGGGTTTCTTTTGATACAAACCTAGCACAGAGCAACTCATCCATGTACCTTTTTGGAGTTTTCTGTACCTCCTGGAAGAGATTTATTGTTCTGCCTGACTGCTCACATCTAAACGGCCTCATACTCCCTGCCCAATAACATGTCGCCCAGCAGCGTTTGCGGTTGTTCCTCAGCAACAGATCACATGGACTTGGAGATATATTACAATTTGAAATGTCACCCTGAGTCAGTCCTTATGCTCTACTAAAACAGTTTCACCTGCCCATAGAAGCTTCTTCCAGTAAAGCATCAGTCACCTCAATGGTCCAAGTTTAAGTCTCATGTTGCCATTAAGAAATTCCCATCCCATTAGGTCCATCTTCCATGCTAATATCTAGTTTGTTTCAGTTTGAGTCACTAAGATGGATAGCTTTTACTTGACTGATTTGATCATCTACTTTATAAATTACAGGAATGTGCACAGATCTCATCTAAGCCGAGCAATGAAAAGGGCCAGTGCCTGAAATAAACTGCAACTGATTAAGTGTTTGATCTGCACTGGCTGACTGATATCAAGCACGTCCCATTTGTTATGTTTTAATCCAGAGGAGTAATTTAGTGCCCAAGTCTAAAAGCACCCTGATCAAAGTTTTAGTGTCTGAAAAGTAATGCTCCCAGTGCACCCACACAGCATTATTAAGCCAATGAGCAACGAACTGGAATTTAATGTACCATATTTGATTTAGAGCACTTATAGGGATCGCCAGCCAGATGAATACAATGTGACCTACATAAGCTGTTCAATCGTTGTCTCACACTTATTAACAAAAACTTTTCTTCTCTGGGGTTAGCCAAACAAGCATGGAGAAAATGTATGTGTTTCCATTGTGAGAGACAGAAAGCACCTAAATTGAGTTTTGAATAGGACCTTGGTCTGACATTACTGTTACTTTTCACAGTGAGACGTCTCCTAAAAAGCTTAAGCTTGAATCTGAAGGGAACCATAGAGAAAAGTACTCGACTGCCCTGTGTAAGAATATAACACACACCCACTGTCTGTTTTTTTTTTTTTTCTTTTCTTTTCTTTCATGGTAAGAATGTGAGTCTGAGATTAATTAAAATAACACCCTGCCATGTAGAAAAGAAGCATCACTATGCGTTGCTTCTTGTTTAGAGAACAACAACAACAAAAAATTCCAGTAATTGTCAGTGACATAGCACAAAAGCAATATGAGGATAACCGATGGAGTTAGTAGAGAGTCAGAGAGTCAGAGTCAGAGAGTCTTTATTGTCATTTGCACCGCATGTGGTACATGTGATGAAAACGAGATTATGTACACGGGGTCCCAGTTACATCCAACAACAAATGCAAGAGAAAAACAGTAATAACATCTAGAATTAACTAAGAAAAACATCAACTAGTAATACACTAAGCTTAATATAGTGGGAATAAACAGCAGCACGAACATGAGTTTGTATGAGCAGATGGTCACAGATGAACACAGATGAACACAGCAACAAGAAAACAGATCAGCATCAGCATGATGTGATATTTTGCAGTGTTTATTTTTTTTTTATTTTTTTTTATTCATGAGTCTAACAGCCTCAGGGTAGAAGCTGTTCCTCAGTCTAGTGGTTCTACACTTGATGCTCCTCAACCTCCGTCCTGAGGGGAGTGGGGCAAAGAGTGAGTGTGCTGGATGAGTGAGGTCTTTCATGATGCAGGTCGCTCTTTTTCTGCATCTGGAGGTGTAAATGTCTGTGATTGTGGGGAGACTGACTCCAACAGACTTCTGTGCAGCCTTCACCACTCTCTGCAGAGCTTTCCTCTCTTCAACTGTGCAGCCTCCATGCCACACGTTGATGCTGGAGCACAGGACACTCTCCACTGCACACCTGTAGAACGAGGTGAGAACTGGGCTGCTCAGACCAGCACGTCTCAGCCGTCTGAGGAAGTAGAGTCTCTGATGACCTTTCTTGATCAGGCTGGTGGTGTTGTTGCTCCAGCTGAGGTTATCATTCATGTGTACACCCAAGTATTTGTAGCTGGAGACCACTTCCACTGCAGACCCACCTATTTTCAGTGGGGCATGGGTGTGTTTGTTCCTTCTGAAGTCCACAATCATCTCCTTTGTCTTCTTCACATTCATGTGAAGATTATTCTCTTTGCACCAGCTCTCCAGGTGTTCCACCTCCTGTCTGTAGCTGGACTCATCATTGTTTGTGATGCATCCCACCACCGCTGTATCATCTGCAAACTTAACAATATGACAGCCTGGAAGTGTGGCTGTACAATCATATGTGAGCAGAGTGAACAGAAGGGGGCTCAGCACACATCCCTGAGGAGAGCCAGTGCTGAGGGTTATGGTGGAGGAGGAGAAGTTGTGGATCTTCACGGACTGTGGTCTGTCTGTTAAGAAGTCTAGTACCCAGTTACAAATAGAGGGGCTTAGTCCAAGTGTAGATAGTTTGTCTATCAGAGTTTGGGGGATCATGGTGTTGAAGGCAGATGTGAAGTCCACAAAGAGCAGACGCACGTATGAGTCCTTCTGATCCAGGTGGGTGAGAGCAGTGTGGACCACGGAAGAAATGGCGTCCTCTGTTGATCGGTTCTCACGGTATGCGTATTGATGAGGGTCCTCATTGATGTTGACGGTTGCCTTGATGTGGGACATGACCAGTTTCTCAAAACATTTAGCGACTATCGGGGTGAGGGCCACCGGTCTATAGTCATTCAGACCAGTCACTGTGGAGCTCTTTGGGACTGGGATGATGGTCGCGGTCTTCAGGCAGGTGGGAACTGACTCCAGTGCAAGTGAGGTGGTGAAGATGTCAGCCAGCACCTCACAGAGCTGGTCCGCACATTCCTTCAGAACTTTCCCTGGGATGTTGTCTGGTCCGGTTGCTTTATGAGGATTAATCTTTCTGAGACTGCCTCTCACTTCTGCTGCGGACACCCTGAGATGCTCTTCATCTGGTGATGAGGTGAGTCTGGTGCTAGCTGGTCTGTTTGGATCATCAAAACGTGCATAAAACTTATTGAGGGCATCAGGCAGAGATGGGTCCCTGGGGCATTGTTTGTTTTTGCCTTTGTAATCTGTTATGCATTTAATACCCTTCCACATGCTCCGTGGGTCTTGTGAGGTGAACTGTCCCTCGATCCTCTGTGCATACGTGGCCTTGGCCTTCTTAATGCCATCCTTCAGTTCATTCCTGCACTTTCTCAGCTCCACTTTATCTCCTGACTTGAATGTAGTGTCCCTGGCTGCCTAGTAGGTCCGCAAGCTGAAAGAAAGAAACAACGGCTTGGCTCTTTAAATTATCGCTCACTGTTATTGATTTACAGATGATTGGTTCCTAAAAATTCAGTTCCTAAAGTTTTTGACCCTCTGTTAGACTTTTAGTAAAAGATCACTTTGCCCATTTTGGTAATCATCAATGAAATAGCATTTTCAAAACAGTCAAGTGGCAGTTACAAGTGGCAGAAATTTATAATTTTCTGCAAGAATGTCATACAACAGTGGTGTGTTAGTTATGTGTAGTGCCAACATTTGGCTCAAATTCCCTTGAGAGTTGGTTTAATATTTGTTCAACATTTGGGTGACATTTACAAACCTGTCAATTCAATGTGATTTTAAGTGAAATCTTTCAATTTCTTAAATTTGGTGTCTCTGAATACTTTGTTGTTGCAACACTGAAATTTGACATTTAGTTTGGGAGCAGGTCACCTGACTGCATACAAACTCACCGCGCATTTTAAGTCAATCTGCAAAAAATGTGCTTTAACCAAACAAGGATGCAACATTAATATTAGCTTCTAGCTACTTCTAAACAAGTTGGAAAAATACATCAATGATAACATGAAGCAGTTCCCAAAAAAAAATCAATACTAGAAACACCTTTTTCATATCTTTCTTGCTGGGAAAAGAATATTGATGCCAATTAGACTGCAGGGTAGTCAAACTCACACACAAAAGGGGGCCAAAATTAAGACCTTTTTCAGACTTAAGCCCCAGTATACCTCTGCGTACGTCCATACGCAGCTGTATGCACGTACTACGCAGAGGTACAAGCGTACCCCCACAGGGCATGTATGCGCAAAGCTCAAATTTTACGACCGCGTACGCAAATGTGGTGTCGCACAATAAACTACCCAGCGCCGGACTGTTTTGTGTGTGACACAAATGTATTAAATTCCCCTTCTTTGTCCCTAATCTGGCATTTTCTTTTGTTGTTTTTTTTTTTTGCTAAAAGGCAGTGATCGCTTCCTCCTCCGTTGACGTAATGACTGAGATGAGAAATTAACAAATTTGTCACGAGTGAATTAAACTCAGGTCCACCGTGGCTGCGGGAGGGTCTGGAGATTTCCTGGTGTGCTGGTCTGATGTGTGGGCTGCAGGACCAGCGCTCCCTGTTTTTAAAAAAATTTTTAGAACTTTTTATTAACAACATATAAACACAGAACACCGCTGCGGCTGGAGCTGCCAGCTCTTGCCTTTTTTTCCGACCTGTCAATCAATTCGGTAGGCGTGTCAGCAAATGACCATTCAGCTACCTCAATTTATCCCGTAGGTAAACGCTCCTTGTCTGTGGAGTTGCACTGCAGCTGCTCAGGATGGATACTCGAGTATGATGTCTGAACCCTGCGTACAGTACGTGCGTACGGACACGCGTATGGACGTATGCAGAAGTATACTGGGGCTTAAGGGCCAATTTCAGAAACTACATTAACTCAAATCAGATATCCAACATCTTTTCTTGGTCACAGTTTCCTCAACAAGATTTTGATTGGTCTCATTTGATTGTTGTGCTTTTGACATCATAAGAAGGGGCTCAGAGCTGATCCTTGATGCAATCCCACCTCCACCTTGAAGCTATCTGTCTTTCGTACAGCACATCTCACCACTGTCCTGCTGTCTTCATACATGTCCTGTACCAGTCTAACATCCTTTTCTACCACTCCAGATTTCCTCATGCATTACCACACCTCCTCCCTCTGCACCCTGTCATATGCTTTTTCTAAATCCACAAAGACACAAGCCGTGTTTCCATCAAGGTTTCTAGGTGCGCATTTTGAAGTATCGCAGCAGAAAAGCTTAATGGAAACGGCAAAATGCGCAGTTACTTCCTGAAATTCGCCAAAAAGTTTATACGCTCGCTTGAGGTGGTTTTTGGGATCTTCGAAACCGAGCAGATGCGCAAAACGACAGATGGAAACACATTTGCCGACTCGTGCTGCCGAAGCGAACATTCACGTCACGTGACTGATCAGCTGTTTCCGCTCCGGACAACATGTAACATCGCTAAAACTAGTTGGCATGACAGAATAAATACAACTCGCCCGATAGCAACACGTACCTGAAATATTCTCTCCATTTTGACGAGATGTGTGGCCGGGTTCTGTTTTCAACCGCTACTTCCTGTTTACTGTAGACATGCGCAGTGCTGACGTCTGACGTAATGACGCTGACGTCTGACGTAATGACGCTGTGCGTGGCTTGGTAGATGCGCTTCAAGCCAGCAGATGGAAACACTTCTGCTTCGCATTAATTTGTATTTACATATTTGCGAGATTTCAAAAAGTAGCTCAAAAATAGAAATGAAAATGGATGGAAACACAGCTACAAAGAAGTTCTTTCTGAGTCTGACCCTCTCTGTACTTCTCCATTAGCATCTTCAAAATAAAGATGGTATCTGTGGTGCTCTTTCTCAGCATAAAACAATACTGTTGCTCTTGTTTAAGGGTTTCTTCCACAACTCTCTCCCTGATCTTCATCGTGTGACTCATCAACTTAATTCCCCTGTAGTTGCTACAACTCTGTACATAACCCTTGGTCTTAAAAATGGGCACCAGCACACTTCTTCTCCATTCCTCAGGCATTTATTCACCCTCATATATGCCATTGAATATTTGAGTCAAAAACCTCACTGCCATCTCTCCAAGACATTTCCAAACCTCCACTGGTATGTCATCAGGTCCCACTGCCTTCCCCTCTTTACTCTTTCCAAAGCTTCCTAAACATATAAAGCTTTTCGGATGAGAAGCGAAACGTCTTCTGTTACAAATAAAGTCCAGTTGATCTTGAATTGAACGCCTTTTTGATTTATCATGTCCTGGACGACTGAGAATCTTCACCAGCATACTTCCTAAACATACTTTTTTATTTACATTGTGGTAAGTTTGGGTTTATGGCTTATTGGTTGGGTAAGATAACAAGATACATTATCCACCTATATAGACATTTTACTTACCAGTAATGTAAATAAACATGGTGTCTGCCAGGGGACATTCTAGAATCTGACCTTTAGGGGTGCTTAGCCCCCAGTGTTGACAATGACTCTTTGGCTTGAACAACATGGTGGCCATTTGCAGCAGACACATTCATAATGAGGGGTCTGGGGGTCCTCCCCCAGAAAATTCTGAATGAAGTAGATGTAATATCCTGCATTCTGGTGTATTCTAAACATCTATGTTTACCTACATAAGTAACACTTGATTCAATAACTATTTTAGAGTATGGCACAACAAGACGTAGCACCAAGCTAGTGGTGTGCAATACAGATATGGTAGTTAAGATGCTACAGACGTAGCGCTCTGCTCAAAATTACACAACTTATTAAAGGCTTTGTACATACAGTATTCAGTTTAGTGTTAACTGATCATAACAAACAAAAACTGAAAGTTATGCACCATAACTCATGTTTCCTGAAGGAAGGGAACGAGGTGCAACATACTTGCTATGGGAATTGCGCCCCCGCGCGATTACCTGAAGGAATACATTCACGCCTTTTACGGCAGGGGGCGTCACCCCGCGCCAGAGGTACCGCCCTTTAGGTACTTAGGCGACTGACGCCCCTCCATCTTCCTCGAAAATTTGCACTTCACCGAGCTTTCAGCATTGAAAAGGGCCAGCTATGTTGCACCTCGTTCCCTTCCTTCAGGGAACATGAGTTATGGTGCATAACTTTCAGTTCCCTTTCAGTTCGGTCTCTCGGTGCAACATACTTGCTATGGGAACGTAATTCATTCACGCCCTTGAAATGCTCAGTAAAATGCCTGTTAGTGTGAAACGTCTGCCATTGACCAGAAGGCATCTCAAAGCTACTTTCTATTGTGTATTAGAAAGAACAGCCTGAGTGACGTCACACGCAGTAACATCCAAACTGTAGTACTTTGCAAAAGTGTTTAAAGAGCTCCAGTTCGCAGCAGCACAAATGTCTGCAACTGACACGCCCTTGAACAATGACCAGGAAGTGGCCAAGCCCCTGGTTGAGTGAGCATGGACTCCAGGGGGCACTTGTTGACCCTTGCTACCGTAAGCCCTCTTGATGGCCTCCGTCACCCAATGTGAGAGGCGCTGTCTTGATAGGGCCTTTCCTGTAGCAGGTGCGGCAAAGCAGACAAACAGTTGGGTTGTTTTCCTCCATTCGGCTGTCCTCTGCATGTAGGTGCGCAAAGCCCTCACTGGGCAGAGAGCCTGTAGCCTTTCCTGTTCCTTGGTAAGGACAGGAGCAGGTGGAAAGGAGGAGAGATCAAAGTCCAGACTCCTATGGTTCAGGGTCAGGACCTTGGGAGTATATGCGGGATTAGGCCTTAGTGTGACCTTTGACCCGTCAGGGGCGAATCTGGTACACATTGGGTGTACAGATAATGCATGGAGGTCACCCACGCGTTTCGCCGAGCAAAGAGCCAGGAGAAGAGCAGTTTTATAAGATAGAAGATTTATCTTAATCTCGCTGAGAGGCTCGATTGGTGGGTCGCAAAGAGCCCCCAAGACCAGGCCAAGATCCCAACCGGGGTCAAGGTCCTGCTGGGCGGCCTAGTTTGAAGCACACCCTTCATATATTTCATTATGATTGGGTGTGCTCCAGGGGTCCTGTGTCCCCAGCCCTCGTGACAGGCAGAGATAGCTGCAAGGAACATCTTAATCGTTGAATAGGAACGACCCTTTTCCAGTAAATCCTGAAGGAAGGTTAAAAGTTGAGCTAGGTTGCAAGCATAAGAAATAATATTTCTTTCTGAGCACCAGGCTTCGAAGATGCGCCATTTCTGTGCATATAGAGATTGTGTTGACCCGGCACGGGCATTTTGTATAGTTATCACCACGTTCTCAGGCAAACCCGACGCCATCAGTCTGTCTTTTTCGGCTAACAGGCTGGAATTAATTCCAGAACCTGGCCTAAACAGCTGGGTTGTGACTCCCTGTGTGAGACTTTGAGAGTCCACCAAGTTGGGGAGCGGGCCTCCACGTTGATGTGTTAACAGACTTCTCTGATCGAGTCTCCTCGAAGACCGATGGAGTCTATTAATTTTATTAGAATGAGTTGGAGTAGGAAAACTACTGTTTCCTTCCAAAACAGGTTTTTCTGTTGGGTCGAGGGGCTGCTGTTTCTGTAAACGAGCAGACCTCCTGACTTTAATTGCTGCCCCCCCAGGTGGGATACCGTGTGGGGACAAAGTAGATGCAGCCTTGTGAGGAAAATCACGTGCTGCACTTCCACTGTTCGAGCTTTGTGTGTCCTTCATGAATAATAAAGGAGCAACAGCGATGTGTGAACTTTGTGGCTGGCAGACTCAAGGTAATTTGTTGATAAGGAGCCAGTTTCCTTTCAAAATCAGGAGGAAAAACCTGGTTAAACTCCGATCCTTTTACACGCACAGAAGCGTGATCACAGCCGCTTTTCAGAGGGTGTGAAAAATGTGTCTGCTTTGGGGCGTCCGACGTGTTCTCCTGTGGTGTGAGCGTGTCACGTGGTCGTCTGGCTAGTGTATTAGCCGGTCCCTTGCTCCTAATGGAGCGGGGTCTGGGACACGTGCCCTTTCCCACCTGCTTTAGCGAGAGGTGTAGGGTCTGTTCACAGACGCCTCTGGGTCTGCCTTTTGGAGACAGGTTCAAAGGCACCCTACTGGGGCTTATTGAATAGGCTAACACCCCATGAGCCGTGAGGGAAGGGGATGTGGTCCTCCCTTTATGACGGCTGACAGGCCAGAGGCCCGTACTGTTGACTTTATTTGTGTTGGTGTGTTGTTGTTGTTGTTGTTGTTGTTTTTTTCCAATAAAACAGGGATGTGCTGTTTTATGAGTTTATTCGTGCTTACGTGCAACGACATATATGATTTAATGTCACTCACAGCAGAAAAAACATGGTTTGTGCATGCAACATGATTATCAGCTTTTTGTACTTTGCTACAAATAAAGTCTGACCAAGGATCGAACACTCCTGTTACCACGTGGGCAGGAGGTCGTCGAAAAAGTAAACGTGAACCTGGTTCATCAGGCACGTTTTTGATGAGTGTCCCGGTTCGCCGAGGAGGCCCTGTGCCTGCTCGCTTGGCGTGGGACAAACCTGTTTTTAGTCCATGCGTGCTCGGAGCGAGGTTGGTTCGGCGGGGGTCTCTGCCGAGGCTCCTCCTCGTATGCTGTCCGCTTCTGCGGTGGTGCACGCGTCGTCGAGCGGTGCGGCTGTGCAGGTCTGCTTCCAGCGGGCTCTCTGGGTGGGGGGCAACACTCCGACGAGGGATGCCCACCCTGAGAGCTTCAGCCTGCCTGCGCCTTTGGTCCAGCTTGGTTTGGATTCGCTCCAAAGTCTGGCCAAAAAGTCCCTCCGCTTCTATCGAGTGGTGGAGAAAAGGCACCTTTTGTCCTTCTGGTAAATCCGTCAGCGTCATCCACAGGTGGCGGAGTGCGATGACCACTTCCGCCATACCTCTGCCCTGAGCCACAGCAGCTGTACCCATCATACGAAGGACAAAGTCTGTAGCTCTGCGGGCTTCGTCCAGTAGTTCGGCAGCAGCTTGCTTATCCGAGGTTTCCTGCAGTTGTTGGAGTTTTTCTGCGAGGTAAGCCTGCATCATCGCTGACGCGTTCATGGCGCGCGCCGCGAGTCCTTGAGCTCTGTAGCACTTTTTGAGAAGCGACGCTGAGGCTCTGCAAGCTTTGCTGGGGAGAGTCGGCTTTGTTCCTGATGATCTGGGAGCTAGGGGGGACGCTAGCGTGTCCTCAATCTGAGGTGCATTAGCTATTCCCACCTGATCCATGCCCTCCACGTCGAGGAATTGTGAGAGGGGGAGAAGCATGGGCGCTCGTGGCTGGGGCCAGGTGCGGGTCAGTTCCGTGAGGAAGTCTGGGAACACGGGCATCCTTTGCCTTGTTGCAGCCTGTTGCTTTGAATAAAAATAGTTCCCCGCCAGCCTCGTGACCTGTTGGCAAGGTGGGGGTTCCGGCCAGGGGATGTTCAACGCGTCCGCCGCTCTGTGGCACAGGTCGAACAGAGCCGGGATGGAGAAGTCCGTTTCAGGGAGTGCAGGTATCGAGGTCCTAGGGAGGTGCTCTCCCGGATTCTCAATCTCGAGTTCTGGTTCCTCCGCTGAAAATTCGCCCGAGGCTGAGATGGAGATCTCGTCTTCATTCATCATGCCTCTGGTGTCGAACTCGACTGTTAGGTCCCCCGTGGTAGCAAGCGGGTCAGGGCTGTCGCCCCATTCGACGCGCGTGCTGTCGTGTAGAGCCATGTGTTCTAGCTCTGGTGTTGGAGTGAGGGTCTCCGTGGTGTTCGGGTCCTGTGGACCAGCTGCGCCTCCCATGGCTTTAGCCACGAGGTCCACGCGCTGCCGCAGCACCGCGTCCAGCATCTGGCTGCAGTGTGGGCAAGAGTCGGGCGCGTCCAGAGCTTGTCTTGTGTGAAAAATACCCAGGCAGACTGGACAGGCCTCGTGGGTGTCCGTCGCTGCCAGGTAAAATCCACAGCCGCTGGGACAGACGCGCGAGTTTGGGCTCGCCGTCCCGCTGGCTTTCCTTTGAAGTTTAGTCTTTCGCTTCCCTTTCTCCGGAGGCATGTCCGAGACAAGGCGAGCGAGACCTTCCAGAATCCTTTTTCTTCTTTGTTCGAGTCTCCTCCGTCGTGTCGCTTTCGCTGGCTAGCTCGCTAAGCTAGTGTTAGACGAGGCAGCGGTTGTGACGCAGTTATAACTCCGTCGAGCGAAGCAACCTGTAGGAGAGAGGAGAGAAGAAAACCTCGAGGTTATAGAAATGTGCTGGGCTAGCTTTCGCCAGTCCAGCAGTACGCAGGGAAAAATTCTCTGTGCGCTCTGTGCAGGGAGCGAGCTCACCTCAAGTTGAGCGATGGAGCAGCAGAGAAGTCCCGC
>JBBPBX010011506.1:37396-55798 GCA_038048925.1 Garcialebias charrua | reverse complement strand
TGGTCATGAGCTTTGGGTTATGACCGAAAGAACAAGATCTCGGATACAAGCGGCTGAAATGAGTTTTCTCCGCAGGGTGGCTGGACTCTCCCTTAGAGATAGGGTGAGAAGCTCAGTCATCCGGGAGGGACTCGGAGTAGAGCCGCTGCTTCTCCACATCGAGAGGAGCCAGTTGAGGTGGCTCGGGCATCTGGTTAGGATGCCTCCTGGACGCCTCCCTGGTGAGGTGTTCCGGGCATGTCCCACCGGGAGGAGACCCAGAGGAAGACCCAGGATACGCTGGAGGGACTATGTTTCTCGGCTGGCCTGGGAACGCCTTGGGATTCCCCCAGAGGAGCTGCTCCAAGTGGCTGGGGAGAGGGAAGTCTGGGCCTCCCTACTTAGGCTGCTACCCCCGCGACCCGACCCCGGATAAGCGGAAGAAAATGGATGGATGGATGGATATATATATATATATATATATATATATATATATATATATATATATATATATATATAATATATATACAGTATATACAGTATATATTATATATATATTTTTTTTTTAACCAGCCACTAGGGAGCACAAGCCAGTGTATCTCTTGTGCCGGTCCCAAGCCCAAGTAAATGGGGAGGGTTGTGTCAGGAAGGGCATCCGATGTAAAACACTTTTGCCAAAACCATAATGCGAGTTCATAAAAGTGAAACCATACCGAATCGGTCGAGGCCCGGGTTAACAACGACCGCCACCGGTGTTGTTGACAAACAGGGTGCCGGCGGAAATTGTGCTACTGTTAGTCGAAGATCCCAAGGAGGGAAACGTGTCAGGAGACAGAGGGAGAGGAGGAATGTGAAGAATGTAGGACTGAGGGTTGCAACTCTAAATGTGGGGACAATGACAGGCAAAGGTAGAGAGCTGGCTGACATGATGCAGAGAAGAAAGGTAGATGTTTTATGTGTTCAAGAGACCAAGTGGAAGGGCAGCAAGGCTCGCAGTATTGGAGCAGGGTTAAAACTGTTTTACCATGGTGTGGATAGAAAGAGAAATAGAGTAGGGGTGGTCCTGAAGGAGGAGCTGGCAAAAAATTTAGTAGATGTTTATGTTTATTAAATTTGTTCATTTTTTTTACAAAAGAAACACAATAGAAGACAATCCCATTAATGATACGTACACAATTTAAAAAAAATGAAAGGTAGCAGAAAGAAGAATAAATATTATTATATCTGAAGATGTGAAGAGAGTGTCAGATAGGGTGATGTGCCTGAAGGTAGAAGTAGAAAGTCTGATGCTAAACATCATCAGTGGTTATGCTCCACAGGTTGGATGTGATGGGGAGGAGAAAGATACATTTTGGAAAGATCTAGATGATGTGATAGAGAGTATTCCCAGGGAGGAAAGAGTGGTGATTGGAGCAGACCTGAATGGACATGTTGGTGAAGGTAACAGAGGGGATGAGGAAGTGATGGGTAGGTTTGGTGTCAAGGAAAGAAACCAGGAAGGACAGATGGTGGTGGATTTTGCCAAGAGAATGGAAATGGCTGTAGTCAACACCTATTTCCAAAAGAGGGAGGAACATAGAGTGACCTATAAGAGTGGAGGAAGGAGTACGCAGGTCGACTACATTGTTTATTAAATTAAATCATTTATTAAATTTGTTCATTTTTTTACAAAAGAAAAAATACAAGACAATCTCATAAATGATAGTCTACAAAATGTAAAAAATGAAAGGTAGCAGAATGAAGAATAAATCTTATTATATCTGCCCCTTACTTCCAACAATCAGATTAAACAACAATAATCAACCATGTAAACAATAATAATCTTCAACCAACTTTTTCCAACAATCAGATTAAACAATAATAATCTTCAACCAACAGTACAAAATGACTAACTCTTTCTAATTTTCTAACTAATACAATACACATTACGCTATTTCATATATTTTTTTAACACATTTGTTTTTTTTGTTTTTTTTTTAAACTTTATTTTTTCTATTTTTTTTCTCCTTTTTCATTTTACTTTTTAAAGCATACTTATATACAATAACATTCAGAGTTCCCAAAAAAATAAAATAAAACAAAACAAACACACAAAACAAAACAAAAAAGAGGGGGGAGGGGAAGGGGGTAGAGCATCTATATGACATGAGCAACTAAATAGTGGTCAGCAAAAAGAAGAAAAAAACAAAAACAAAAAAGGCAGTTACATCATTTAGTCAACATTTATACAGCTGGTATCAAGATCCAGGAATGTTCCATTTCTTCCAGTATTTGTTATATTTTACAGTGTCAAGTCTTAATGAAAAAGTCATTCGCTCCATTACATGAATATCCTCAATTATATCCTTCCAGTCCAAACATGATGGTGGTTCCACTTCAAGCCACTTACGAGTTATAGCTTTCTTTGCACCTGCTAATAATATTAATAGGAGATATCTATCAGATTTCTTCAGTTCATAGGGCAAATTACCCAAAAAAGCCACAGTGAAATCACAGTCCAGGTTCAAGTTCATTTTAGTATTGATCTCTTTTATCACTTCTGACCAGTAGGGTGCGATCTTGGTACATTCCCAAAAGATATGAAAGTGTCCTGCATATATATTCCCACAGTTTCTCCAGCATTTTGCCTTTTCAATATCATTATAGTATTTACTTTGAATATTAGGTGTGATGAAAAAATGTACCATGCATTTCCAGGAAAATTCCTTCCATAGGTCCGAACTTGTCGTGTGAATCACAGAATTACATATATTAAACCAAACATCATCTGTTATTGTTATCCTGGCTTCTTTTTCCCATTTAACCTTAATATACGTTGTATTATGTTTTCTCCCCATTTGTAAACATAAATATAAATTAGATATTATTTTTTTGGGAGGTCTACCATTGCTTGAATCTATTAATATTTTAAGTATACCTGTCTTGTCCTCCTCCGATAATTTTATACTTTTATTGTAATAATGTCTTAATTGGAGATATCTAAAAAAGTCAAGTTTTTCTAAATTATATTTATCTTGAAGTTGTTTGAAGCTTTTTAATTCATTATTATCTGTGATTTTTAAATAACTCGTTATACCTTGTTGTGACCACTGTGCAAATCTCTTATCAATTCTTGCAGGGTGAAAATCACTGTCATAAGCTGGCCATCTTAGGATCCGAGCATTTCTTTCAATTTTTTCTTGTTTTAATATTTTATGCCATATGTCCAGCGGTACTTTTATCCATGAGGGTATTTGGGCAGAATCTATATGTTTTTTAATCAGACAATGATCTCCGAGCCAAGATTGTAGCGGTATATCACTATAAGACAAGTCGATCTCTTTCCATTTAGCTTCACATGATGGGTCACACCATCCAATTAACACTCTCATCTGTGCTGCTCTATAATAATCCTTTAAATGAGGTAAAGCCCATCCACCTTTTTCCTTCGACAATTGTAATGTCTTTAATTTTATTCTTGGTTTATGTTTAGCCCATATAAAGTTTGAGATTATTCTATCCCATTCACAAAATTGTTTATCAGGTAACTTTATAGGCAGAGCCTGAAAAAGATAAAGGAACCTGGGTAGGATGTTCATTTTTATTATATCTATTCGATTATGTAAGTTTGTGGTTAATAATGACCAACACTGTAAATCCATTTTAATCTCTGCTGTCAATGGTATATAATTATGTTCAAAAAGGTTGGATAGCTCTGTAGGAATTTTAATTCCCAAATATCTTATAGATTTATTCGACCAATCGAACCTGGACATTTTCTGTATTCTTAATGATGGCTGATAATTATATGAGAGGACTTGTGTTTTCTGTAAATTTAATTTATACCCTGAGTAAGTACCAAATATTTTAAGTAATGAAAGAAGGTTAGGTAAGCTAGTTTCTGGTTTAGTTAGTGTTACGAGCACGTCATCAGCGTAAAGGCATATTTTGTGTTCTGTACTTTTAATAGTTACCCCCATAATAGTCTTGTGTTCTCTGATGGCTTGTGCTAGAGGTTCAATAAAAAGTGTAAAAAAGATCGGACTCAGTGGGCATCCTTGGCGACACCCCTTTTTTATTTGTATTTTATTTGATAAGTCTCCATTGATCTTAATCCTAGCAGAAGGCGACTCATACAGGGACTGAAAACAGCGAATGATTTGATTATTAAACCCAAATCTTTCCAAAGTTAAATAAAGATAGTTCCAACAAACTGAGTCAAACGCCTTTTCTGCATCTAAACTAACAACTATTGATTCTGTGTTTTTCATTTGGTCTATAAGGTGAAGAGCTCGTCTCAGGTTATCATGAGTTTGCCTATTATGAACAAAACCTGTCTGATCTGTGTCTGTCATTTCTGGGATAATCAACTTCAACCTTTCAGCCATTATTGTTGCAAATATCCTGTAATCAATGTTTAAAACTGATATTGGTCGATAAGAACCACATTCTGTCTTATCTTTACCTTGCTTAGGGATTACTGAGATCACTGCTCTTCTCCAAGATGGTGGTATTTCCCCTCCAGAGAGTATATAATTAAAGCAGTTCCCAAGCAGTGGGATGAATAGCTTTCTGAAGTATTTATACCATTCCGCCGGGTAACCGTCTTCGCCTGACATCTTATTCCCTTTCATCTTTGAAATTGCTTTGTTGATCTCTTCCTCAGTTATTTGTTTTATAAGCCTATTATTTTGGTCTGTACCTATTGATGGTAAATCCAAAGAAGCAAGAAATGCCTTCACTGGAAATGGATCTATTGTATGAGGCTGTGTATATAATTCGGTATAATATAATTCAAAAGCTTTTTTAATGTCTCTAAGAGAGTGATTTATCTTTTTATCTGTTGGATTTTTAACTTTTTCTATAAACCTATCAGCTTGTTGCTTACGTATTCTCCATGCAAGTAATCTCTTTGATTTGTGTCCGTTTTCATAGTAGTTCTGTTTAAGAAATTTTGCTTTTTTCTCTATCTGGTCTTCATATAAGTAGTTTAAAGCTTGCTTTGTTTCATTTATTTGTATTAAGGTATGGTCATTATTATTTTCCATGTATTGTATTTCTAAAGATTTTAATTTTATAGTAAGATCTTTTAAACATTTTTCTTTTTCTTTTTTCTTATAGGACGACCACAAAATAATTCTTAGATAATCAATTATACCCTTTTTAATTCTGCCATTTTTAACTTTCGTTTTGAACGACCGGTTTCTTGAAGTCCACGCCCTTCAAAGATCTGTTTACGCCCTCTGTAACAGCCAGTATCTGTAATGTGTTGTTGTTTTAAAATTAGCTCCTTTTTTATTACTCATTTGACTTACTGTTAGTGTTAGCTTAAGATAACTTACCGAAACCCGTCTGAGCGCGCCGCCATGAGCTGCTCCTTTTAGCATGAGACCACCCGAATCCGAAGCTAATGTTAGCTTGTTCCTCTTCCGGTTTTCGCCAGCTCCGCTCGTTGCACTTAGAGATTTTGGGAGTTATCGCTGTTCCAGTCAAGACAACACAAAGTTCACCAAGTGTCTCCCGTAAATTAATCTGTAAGGAGAAGGTCCTCGCTGCTGCGAGCCTGCTGCGAGGCTGAAATGAGGCTGTACAGTTGAAGCTCCGCTCCATCGCGCCGGAAGAGGGTCCCGTCGCAACCGGTCCCTAAGCCGGGGGTCCGCTCGTTTAATTTTTGCCGGCTGCGCGTTGGCAGCGATCGCAAATACACTAAAAATTGAACTAAAACATAAAAATAACAATTATACTTTATTTATAAAGCCATTTAAAAAAAACACAGCTGCAACAAAGTGCTGTACACATGAAATTAAGAACATATAAACAAAAGATGAGATGAAATCATGAAAAACAACAGTCATGTGTTTAATACAGAAGTGGGTTGAGCCTAACCAGGGGTTGCTAGGTGAGGGGCTGGACTCAGGTTTGAGGTGATTGGCTACGGCTTGTGACGTCAATAACTGCAGGAAGTGTGAATCCAGGTGTATTTATCAAAAATAAATAAATCTACTTAGAGTAAATAAACCACTGGGTGCATTTTTTTGGCACAAGGACTGTTTTTTTATGAAGTAAATACCCAAAGTTGAGTAAAAAAAAACATTAAAAAGTGAATTTTGCATCTGTGGTCCCCTTTAATGAAAAAAAAAAAAACACCTCTGATTGGACCTCAGTTAAACAATATGTTGTCCACTCCATTTTAAACACTAGGCACTCATTGTTTTCTTTTCTTTGATAAGACCGTTTTTACAGACGAGTTCGTAGGGCAAACTGAAAATAAAAGCAAAGAAGAAGAAATTACTTCTTCTCCAATGTATACTTTGCCTCTAATACACACCAGTGTCTGTAGTGTGTCTCTACTGGAGAAATGCAGGAACTACAGGTAAAACTTAAATGTTAGGCTGATTGATAACTCTAAATTGACCCTGGGTGTGAGTGAAACAGGTCCCTCTTGTAAATGAGTCCCCGTGGTTCAACGAGGATAGCCTGTATAAATAAAGGTTGAATGAATGAATGAAAAAAAAACAACAACAGTTTTTTTTTCTATGAAATTCAGTTTTTGAAATATAATTGACCTTTCGCAGAAGCCCCGCCCCCTTAGTTACTGTTGCTACGCCCGTCAAGCTTTCTGTAGCCGGTGAGTGTTAGCGCGTCATGACGGGGATAGCTTGTATACCAGTGCGTGTTAGTGACTCATTTTGGAGCAATACCAGCGCAATATCCTCCAGATCAAGGCAAAAGGGGTTACAATATGCAGTGGAGGGATATATTCAAAATATTACAGTACGTTACGAAGGAGACACAACGATCCTTGAGGCTAAAGCATACCGGTCTCAAGCAAAATCTGAGAAACCCCATGACCTTTACCTCAAATGCAACCAGAATACGCTTGTGGACCAGTCCTGCTCCTGCACTGCAGGGTAAGTTTTCTTTTTCAAGTTCTATTTTTTGTTAGTTAAGTACTGTAAAAGTCAAATTTATTAAGTAATACCGGTAAGTTAGCTCGGTAAGTTAAGCTAGTAACTGTATTCAGAGCAGAGGCTAGCTTGTTACTCTGTTCATGGATCTACCTTAGATTATATGTTTTTATTATATATTATATATATTATTTAATATATATATTATTTATTATTATATTATAGCACTCGTGCATTTATTGTAAGTAGTTGTAATCAAACATGTTCAACCCCCACAATCTCAACAGACATTAGTAGTGTGGATGACAAAAACACTTCATTGAACTAGCTTTTACTGATACATATTTGAATCATTGTGACAACAAAAGTTTACCTAAGTTTGAAGTTTAAATAAAAATAAAGAAGTATTTTAAGACATTTGAGTGTGCAGTATTAATCAACCCCTAAACATAGTATTTTGTGGTGCATCCTTTAGCTTTTATAACTGCCAATAAATGAGTTGTTAAGTGCTGACAAACTTTCCACACCTCTAGTCTCGGATTTTAGTCCATTTTCCCTGTGCTGTTTGGAAAAAATTGAATGAAAAACTTTAAATGATAAAACATTAAAATGATTGGGGTGTTGAATAATTTCGATTGCAGGTGTAGCTAGTTACATTATTGTCAAAAGCATTAAATAGAGCTTATGCTACTGTTTTCTTAAAACAGGTTACCAGGTTTTTGCTCACATATTGTGGGCCTTATGCACACCGTGGACCTGTGCCGTGCAAGAAATGCTGACATCTCATGCACAAGCCAGCCCCAGCAGTGGCACAAAGCCAGGGGGAAGAAAATTCATGGACAACCTGTAAGCAGTGTGGTGGTAGCCAAGGCCAAAGTGAACCGCAAGCGGAAACCCATCATGTCCAGTTTTATCCACAATAAGTATGTTTTTTTTCTTCACCTATACTACAGCAACATTGTTAGTCACACTGTTCAGTGTATTCCTGTGCACTGTGACATCAGACAATACTCACCTCCAAATTATTTTTTCATAGGAAAGAGTTAGGTACAGGAGCATATAGTCTACTGAGGGAGATGTCAGATGCACCCATAAGCTATATCACAGATGCCTCTGCACCAGAGGTTGAAGTTGGAGGCAAGAAGTATGCTGTGGGGTGCGGACTAAGCCACCAGGTGAGAAGCACAGATTTGAAACCCAGTCTTCAAGTAGCACTTCTTGATGTTGTGCAAAAAACAAATCTCTTCAGGTTTGTTGTTTCATTAAAAAAAGCAATTTACATATTATAATAAGGTGCTTGCTTATGTGATAAAAAGAGAAAAATAATTTGCATCAGGCTGACAGATACAGTAATATAGACATAAATACATTGAGGACTGAGCCACATAGTATCCAGAAATCTTTATTTGTCTAGCATCTTCCACAGCTCATGTAAACAGACAGCTTAACAGTGGTGATTAAAAAAACATGTTAAGTGTAAGTCATGTGATTTACTAATGGATGCTACTACTGTCCCTTCAGTATGTGTGGCTGGAAGTTTGAAAGCATGCTTACCACATACCAGATGTGATTTATGATTCCTAATCTTGTGTTAGGAATTTTACCAGACACTATCTTGAACTTTTTTATTTTAGCAATAGCCCGCTCTATGTGCACCCTGTGCTTTGCAATACGCTTTGTCTCCAGAACATCTCCTGCTGGCATTTGCCTCTTGGACCTCGAAAATGGTGGCATGTTTAACTGCAGTCCGATTGCTTTAATTTCATCCTCAATCAAAAAACCCTTATCAGCCATTACGCCATCCCCTTTTTGCAAATAGCCATTGTCTATAAGTGTCTCTAGTAAGGGGATGATTCCACACTGTCTGACAATCTCCTTGTCAGACATGGATCCTGTGAAGAGAACAGATGAAAAAATGACAGCACCACGGGGGTCACAGGCAACGAGTGATTTCAGGGTGTTGGTGTTTTTGTAATTTGAAAAGCTCTGACTTTGTAACACCAGTGATGTTGGCCTTTCTATTTTCAGCTCTGTGCAGTCTAATATAGCAAATGTAGATGGGTAGTCGGCTTTGTAGGTTTCAGGCATGTTTTGCATAATGACGTCTCTGTGAGGCCAAATGGGTAATTCACCCAAAATATCAAACATATAATGAATCCATGAATTGAAAATATTACTTGCTGCTTGCATGTGTATATTAAATCTAAATGCAAGGCTTTTCAGATCTTCGTTGTTGCGGAGTTTAATTAAAACAAACAGCAGCTGACTACGAAGGGGCATCTCCCTAATGTCCCAATCATTACGTTTGTATGTTAGGGGTACATTTACTTGAGCGGCGTGGGGATCATTTTGGATGTCAAATATTGTGCACAGTTGGTTGAATCGTTCGTATGTAAAGCCAGTACTGTATTCAAACATTTTTGGGATTTTACTGCTTTCAAGGAGTTCAGGTGTCAGACTTTTCTTTTTAAGTGTGTCAATTTGTGCTTTCAGGTTTTGTATTTCAGTTTCTTGTAATGTCAATTTCAATTTCATGTTGTTGTTTTCCTCTTCTAATTTCTTTTCCTTCTCCGTCCCCTGCTCCTCTTCCATCTCCTGCACCTCTTCCGTCCCCTGCTCTGGGGGTTGCTCTGGACTATCTGTAAAGAAAAAAAGTTGCATTTTAATGATAATTTATATTTTTCATCTTTTACAGCTGCCACTTATTGTCCAAATTGATCTTGGAGCAGCTCCTGTCAGCCAACCAGATGACTTGCCCAACTTTCCTCTGCCGCACCAAGCCACCAGCTTCTGCACTGCTCTGAATGAGAGTGCCACGCAACATTACACAGAACTGAGCATTTCATTGGCTGATTCTATCACTCTGGAAAGGGAAACTAGAGCACAGAGCACAAACTATTTGTGGTTCCATGCAAGGTCTGCCCGAATCACATCAACTTCATTTAAAAGAATCTGCTCTAGAAGAGCCGACCATGAAAAACTTGCTACAAGCTTAAAGAGTGCAGCAGCAGTACAAACAAAGGCCATGAAGAGAGGTGTAGAACAAGAGCCCAATGCAGCCATACATTACACTATTCTCACAGGTAATCAAGTGTATCCATGTGGTTTTGTTGTAAATCCCCATGCCCCACATCTTGGTACATCACCTGACCGTAAGGTGGTAGAGAGGGCAGGGAGTGAACGCCCAAGCTATGGGCTTTTAGAAATTAAGTGCCCTTCTAAGAACAGCTTCACAGAGTGCCCCTACCTTTACAAGCAGGCAGATGGTACCTATAAACTAAAAGAGTGTCATGCCTACCATTACCAAATAATGGGTCAGCTTGGGCTCACAGGTATGTCATGGTGTGATTTCTTTATTAAAGGACAACACCCACCGTGACAGTAACAATTCACCATATTGGAGAATTACTGTAGTATTTTATGAATTTTATTTTCATTTTTGCATTTGGGCCAGGCGAGGGTTAAAAAAAAAAAAAAAAAAAACCCACTCCCGAATGAATCCGGAAACCTGGCCGAAGAGTCCCGAAGGGTCATGCCTTTTGTTACATTGATCTCCACCCAGAAAGCAAGGCAGAAGGTAGGAGTGAGTTTCCATGGAGGTTTATGAGAGTGAGAGTAAAACTGCATATTTCCTGGTGCATTTTTGTGTACAACTGGACCAGTGGTCTGCTTTTATTTTTTATTTATTTTATAGACCTTTTTAATAAGATATAACACCGCTGCGACTGTTGCTGGCTGCTCTCCTCTCCTCTGCCCAGAGAGGAGCGAGCCGCGCGGCTTCTCCCTGGCTCCCCGTTCCGCTCCATCAGCTTTGAAGTTCGTGCCGGGGCTCGGTTCTATCCCAGCCTTGTTGCTGAGCACGGGGAAGCAGGGAGAGCACGGGGAAGCAGGGAGAGCACGGGGAAGCCCGCGCGCCTTGAGCTCCGCGCTGCGGCTGCCTTTCTACTCCCGACCTGTCTGGTCAGGGGAGAGAATAAAAAGGCGATGCGGAAATGAATGAATTTGTCGCGATCAAGCGAATTAAACTAGTATGTCTACGTGGATGCTGCTCAGAATATGACAGACATCAGTGAGCAACCGCTTCTCTTTTTTTTTTCCTCTCTTAGAGCAGCGGTCATGGAAGTTGATGAAGGCTTATTAAAACTCCGCCTGTAACTCCAAGGCGGAATCTTTAGTGATGTGAATGCCCATATTTGGAGAGGGGCAGATCTTCCCGGAGCTTCTGCTAAAATCTGCTATAAATCATGAAATAACACATTTTGCATTATTTCTCTACAATATAAATAAACGCTCCTGTATTATTTTTAAATAAACTAATAAATATTAATGGCGATGCAATTTGAAAACATGGTGGGTCATGGACTTTAAATGTGAAGAGGACTACCACCTGGAAAGAATACACTTTGATGTTGCAAAATGGGAAGAAATGAAGAGCAAGCTTGATGTATTTTTCTTTGACTACTATGTAACATGCCTGTGAAATGAATCAGTTATTTCAGTACTTTTGGATTTTGTTCCATTGCATTCGACATTGTTGTATGATTGTTTGTTTCAGCCTCTCAGAGTGAATGTTATAATAAAATGAGAGAGATTCACTGCCAGAAATTTATTTCTGCGTATTCCATCATTCAGCACAATACAGAGAGTTTAGATATCCAGGGCAGCCTTACAATCATTTTAAAACAGTACTAATTAACAATATACATCTCACTCACCATAGTCATCAGCATGCTGTTGACTCTCTTCTTCATCATCATCAGCACAAGATGTGGAGCTGGAAGCATTCGGCTCAATGAAACTGCATCTGTATACACATTTTGTACATGATTGTTATTGATTAAACCTGCAAGTTGGTAAACATGTTCTTATTTACAGTGACTTAAGTGCAATATACAAGTATTCAATTCCCATTTACTACTGTATTTTTTAATTGTCTATTTACCTGCTGCTCTTTAAAGTGGTGTAACATTAAGTGCAACTAGCCATAGTTATGTAGCTAGTGTATTTTAAATATAATATAACTAGCATGAAGGCATACCGATGTTTGGGTGGCTTTCGACAGCCTCCAAGTTGCTCCCTGGTCTGGTTCTGCACTTGTAATGCAACTACTGGGTTGGGATACTCAGGGGTGGGCTTTCCATTTACAAAATGCTAAATGACAGATATAAAAAAAAACGATTCAAGATGCTTGTTAAAAGAGAAAATGTTAATTAGCTAGTCAAGTTTATGTAGTGAAACTGACTAAACATGATATCGTATAGGGTTCACAGCATCGAGACCCGACAGTGAACTAATGTAAACATTCGCTAAAGTTAGCTAATGCTAATGAGCTTACTAAACGTAAGAGGGTAATCTTCTAAAAATTATATCCAAAATAATACACAACAATGAATATTAATAATAACCTTTCTTGAAATTATAATTATTACTTCTAGAGCAGGACAGTCACAATGAATGTTTGTCTTACCTTTGAGCATACATACGAATGCTTGTTTATCTTCGAGACATTAAGCTGGGAGTGAGGCCTTCCACACTGTTTTATCCATTGTTGACACCGTTCCAGTTGTGTTTTCGGCTTTGGGAAGGGAAAAAACAAGACTCCACCAGACAAACTCTTGGGATACCTGCTGTCTGATTTACACAATCCATAGGCGCATCGCTTCACCATCTTGTAGAATGTCGGACCTAGCTTACATAGCCGGAGATGCTAGTGACGTGTGATTGGACAATGGCCGGTTGGGGGCGGGGTTTTGCGAAAGGTCAATTTGGACCAGTGGCAATTTCAACCTCTTTTGGGGGTGCTTAAGCACCTCAAAATTTAATTCAGCACCCCTGAATTGTCCCAATTTTGGACAATTTCGGCAGGCCTATTAAAAAGCTGCAGGCCGGGGTTTGCCCATGCCTGATCTAGGTGTACTACTGCCATCTAAAAAGGTACTAATACTTATAACTTCTTAGATCCTGTTAAATAAACCTGTTACCATCAGGAAATACATAAAGTATTTGCGTCCACATTTACTGGATCCCCATTCCAATATGCTCTTCAAACAAATAGTACTTGATACTTCAGTTGCCATTTGGTCCAGTAGATGTTTCCTTTTAGCTTTACAACAGTCCAACAAAACATGTGTCACAGTTTATGTATTCTGGCCAAAGTCACAACGTCTACAATCATGTTTCCCCATTAAAAATCAAGTGCTGTTCAGATTTGTATGACCTATTCTTAATCTTGCTAATATAGATTCAGAATAAGCTTTATTAATATTGTACCGAGATGCTGCGAGAATATGTCCGTACAGTCTTCCAAAAGAAGGGCGGAGTGCAAGTAGCTGCTGCTATGATAGCGTGGCTTCTTACATTTTTTAGATAGAAAAGGGGGAAAAGCCATGAGGATAGGATAGTGGCATTACAAAAAAAGATCTCTTCACATTTTGTCCTATCAGGACGATTTAAGACATGAAAAAAACTCTGCCAGCTAGCACATAGGGGCGGCCGTGGCGTAGTGGTAATGGCAGTCGTCCCCCGATCGGAAGGTTGGAGGTTCGAATCCCGGTTCCCCACATCATGTGTTGTTGTGTCCCTGGGCAAGACACTTAACCCCGAGTTGCTCCCGGTAGGACTGGAAAGGCGCCTTGCATGGCAGTCTGCCGCTACCGGTTTATGATTGCGTGTATGAATGGGTGGATGGTTGGTATTGTAAAGCGCTTTGGGGCTTCTCACAGGGGGCTAGAAAGCGCTATATAAATAAGCTCCATTTACCATTTACCATTACCACATTTATGAACACGTTACATATGTATTTGACGGCAAGGCAGTCCATGAAGCACTTCCCGATAGACCATGGTGGTAAATGGAGCTTACTTATATAGCGCTTTCCAGCCCCTTATGAGGGGCCCCAAAGCGCTTCACAGCAGAGGCGGCCGCCACTAGAGGGCGCTAGGGGCGCCGCTCCTCCTTGGATCTGCAGCTCTTCTTCTTCACCATTTGAAGATTTTTTTTTTTTTTTTATAAAAGTGAAATAATAAAATAAAAATATTTCGAAATGCATGCATATATGTTTTTAGTTGTGTAGGATAAATATTTTATGAGTAATGATTGTTTTGTTTGTTTCAAAAAACGTTTTCTGATTGTGAGTGACGTACTTCCGGTTTCCCCGCTCGGCGCCGCCTGGGGGCTTTTCCCATGCTTTTCCATTGAATCTAATTATAACTAGCGGCCGCTAGCGGCCGTAGTTTATGTCCCATCTGTACAAAATTATTGAACTGTACAGGTCGCATTTTCCGCCGCCCTCGAGCCTGGACTCGTCTCTTATCGCCACGGATCGCCAGCACTTCCGGTTCGAGCCGAGGAAGGAGGGGGAGCGCGGGACCATTACAGTCAGAGCTTCACACGGCCAACTAGCGACGTTGAAACAGCTGTAATTA
This sequence comes from Garcialebias charrua, assembly GCA_038048925.1. Classification (NCBI taxonomy): domain Eukaryota; kingdom Metazoa; phylum Chordata; class Actinopteri; order Cyprinodontiformes; family Rivulidae; genus Garcialebias; species Garcialebias charrua. The sequence goes on along the minus strand of JBBPBX010011506.1, from coordinate 41,508 downwards.
TTAATGGTGCCTTTCTACACAGGTAAGCAAGTAATAATTAGTGAGTTTAATAAATCGCTGAGCACACATGAGCAAAGTTTGAGCTGTTCTCATCTGTGTTCGGGACGTGGTGTCGTGTGTGTGTGGTTGTTTCAGTCAGTTACAGTAGCTACTAGCTGTGCTCATGGTTGTGGTGGTGTACTGCAACATTATAAAAGTTGCTACTTGCTAGTTATAAACCCGAATGTGTGAAGACGACTCCTGTCTGTCCATCTTCAGCTCATCATGAACTGTTTACTCCTCAGAGTGTCTGTCTGTGTTAGTTAACTTTTGTCTCGTTTCGTTTAGCAGCAGTTGCAAATTTTCTGATGAATAAATCTGAATGAATAAATAAACTTTAGTTTTAGTTTAGTTTAGTTAAACTTTAGTTTCATTATAAGTTGTGCTGTTGTTTCAAAGACACTCTAAACTTAAATAAATCAAGTAGCAGAAAGATTTAAGCATTAAATAGTTTGAATTTTTCATGTTATGAAACAGTGATTATATAATTATTTGAATTTAATTTTAATATTATAAAGATCACTGTGGATGGAATGCAATTGAAATAACCTGGATATTATTATTTATGTTGTATTAAGAAAGTTAAAATGTGATTACATATGTGTACACAAAGCACTTCAAGCAATGTGGAAAATGCTAAAAAAAAATACATAATTAATGTGCCTTCTGTACTTTCTTTACAGAAAAAAATCCACACAACACCTTCATCTCTACACACCAGCAGTGATTATTTCCAATCTACCACCTGTGTAACAGACAGGTGGTGTACAGAAGAAGATCCAAGATGTCCAGCTTAACCTTCATGCAGCAGGTGACTTCCCATATCCCAAAAGTGAGTATTTTCACTTGTGGTGTTTTACTATTTTTAACACTGTATTGATCTGGAGAATGAAAACAAAGTCTCTTGCAAGTTACTAGCTTATTAACATTGAAACATTTAAGGTACATTTATATGGTGAAATGTTATATATGCTAAGATGCATTAGGAGTCAACTCAGGACCTTTAATATTAGGAATATTTAAGAGAACTCTGGTACTAAAAAAATACAGTAGATTGATTCTATTTATTTGCTCTCTCCACTGCACACCTGTAGAAGGAGGTGAGGTCTGAACTTCTCAGACCAGCTCATCTCAGCCGTCTGAGGAAGTAGAGTCTCTGATGAACTTTCGTGATCAGGCTGGTGGTGTTGTTGCTCCAGCTGAGGTTATCGTTCATGTGTACCGTACACCTAAGTACTTGTAGCTGGAGACCACTTCCACTGCAGATCCTCCAATGTTCAGTGGGGTGTGTGGGGTTTGTTTGTTCCTTCTGAAGTCCACAATCATCTCCTTTGTCTTCTTCACGTTGATGTGAAGGTTATTGTCCTTGCAGGACCCAGAGCCTCTTTATCATAAAGTGGAAGAAAAGACCCTTAGACCAGTCTGGTGGGTGACCAACTTAAGGAGACTGATATCGGATTTTAGGTCACTTCACTTTCTTTAACAACAAACATGAACATGGCTGGCTGTGAGGGGCAAACACATGACATATAGTAGCTAAAAGACAGATGCTTAAACTGCTAAGCTTCAGCAAAAAGAGGAAAATATTGATGAGTAGCAAAACACTAGCTAAAGTAGCATTTTTTTTTGCTGAAAGTATCAAAATGCTAGTTAAAAGTAGCAGAAAAGTAGCAGAACAGTAGCTAAAATCTCAACAAGATAAAAAAGAAAACAGATTTAAGAGAATAATGTTTAAGGGAAAGTTTCATATTTTGAAAGATATAAAACTAGCAACAAAAAAGTAAGCTGAAATTAGCACAAAATATGTAAAAAGAACAATAAAGTGGTCATAGTGTTATGATTTCAAAGGTTTACCCAGTTGGTAATGAGACCCAGAACGACACGAAGAGGTGCAAAAGTAACAGTGTTTATTATTTACAGTGCAAGTCTATATACTGTACACATGTACAGGGATCTTCTGGATTTCCTAGAAGATGAAACAAACTGTCAGAAAGGCTTGACCAGAAGGCTCTTTCAAGATGATTGATCTAGTTTTGTTTGTTATTTTACAGAGAAATCCTTAGTTCCTTGAGATGAATCCCAGAGGGCGAAATGAGGCAGGCAAGTGGTTGGAGGGCAAGACACGATGAGCAGAGAACTGGTCCCAGGACCAAGATGGAAACGAGGACTGGAAACACAACAAAAAACAAGGTAAGTGTCTCTCAAAGTACTGTACTCAGAAACTGGCTAGAAGCATAAATACCATGAGTAGGCATCAATGCTCCAGCGAAGAGTACTTGACTGCAGCCTTAAGTATAGGTGGAGCTCATCAGGTGGATCACAGTAAAATAGATCATTTTTCTTCCCCATAAATCAGTTATTTAAAATCTAATCTGGAATCATTCCTCCTTGTTAGACTTCAGTTGACCTGTTTAAGTTGGGCCAAATTTGTTATTATCTTTTGATTTATTTTTCATTGAAATTTAATTATTTGTTAGTTTATTTTTGGAACTGTTAAATTGAATTATTTGGTGGATTTTTGAACACCTTTGTCCTTATTTAAGTCTGGACCCTCACAATTCTATTTATGTTATGAACTTGTATTACTAAAATAATAACAGAATATGATAGAAGTTGTCTAACAATTGAAAAGTGGAAGCAGAACACTCCCATTCTCTTTTCACACTGATGCCTCAAACAAGGTGAAGATGAACCATGTTTTATTAATGATAGTTTTATACAAATGGATACACCTGATATATACAAATAAAAAACATGAACAAACTTACTTTACAGTATACAAACATAATTATGCATACTTCTACACATGCTTAAAACATTTTTATGGCGCCCCCCCATAAAAAAATATCACCAGCCGCCACTGCTTCACAGTACCAGCCATCTACCCATTCATACACACATTCATACACCGGTAGCGGTAGACTGCCATGCAAGGCGCCATCCAGTCCTACCGGGAGCAACTCGGGGTTAAGTGTCTTGCCCAGGGACAAGACGAGGTATGCATTGACCGGAGATCGAACCCGGGACCTTCCGGTCCTGAGCCGGCTGCCCTGCCTCTACACCATCTCGGCCACTAATGACCATAGTCCTTATGAGTGCGTAGTTGGTCAGCCGGCACAGTTCTGATAAGCCTCCACAGAAATTGATAAGTCAGCCTGTTTTTGAGACCAACCAGGGGAGTCATTCATTCATTCAACCTTTATTTAGTCAGGTAAATCTCATTGAGTCTTGAGGGCTCATTTACAAAAGCGACCTGCTACAAACTAAAGAATGATGAACAGCAATGGTAGAATTTCCTTAAACAACAAACAACAGAAAAAAAAGAAAAAAAAACATAGGAGAGAAATAGAAAGTGAAATGCAAAGTATCAAAACTAGCAAAACACCACAAGGTAGATGTACAAAATCAAAAACAGGAACATATCTGCAATGGTTTTTGCCAGGTTTCCAAAAGATTTTTAAAACCATTTAGGGAGGTCAGGGCCGAGAGCTTCAAATCTTTTTGTAAGATATTCCAGGAAGCAGGAGCAGAGTAGGAGAAGGCCCTTTTTCCAAGTTCAGTCCTCACTGACGGAACACTGCAGGTGATGATGTCCTGAGAGCGCACGCTGTAGCTGCACTCACGTAAAGACATGTAGGAGGAGATGTATGAGGGCAGCAGACCGAGAAGTGATTTAAAGATGAAAACGTACCAGAGTCAGATTCAGATAAGCCACAATTGTTGATTTTCTTCAGGCAAACTGATTTTTCTTGTCAGCCTTGAATCCTGCTGGTATTTCAATTCCTCCCTCCTATTTCCTCCACAATACCTGGATCTGTAAATTGTATTCTGTACTACATACAGATGTCTTCCCCTTCTTTCATGTTCACACTTCTGTTACCATAGCTGGTTAATATATTTCCATCCAGCGGAGTCTAGTTGGACCAAGCAACCTTAAATACCCATCAGCTGATTAGGAGCAGCTGAGAGTAGTTGGTGCCACCCCACCAACCATGATCTGTAAGAGGTGAAGGTAGATTCGGACAGAAAACCCGAACACCCACCAAGAAGAAGAGAGGACAGAAAACTATATA
>JBBPBX010011506.1:4573-37300 GCA_038048925.1 Garcialebias charrua | reverse complement strand
TATATATATATATATATATATAGAAGAAAGGAAAAAGGTGGTTGCATTTTAGCCTTAAAAACCTCTTTCACTATAGCGCTGGTCAGAAAGCTGCCATTTTAGTCACCATCATGCTAAGGCACACTTTAACAGGTCATTGACTCTAAACTTGCTGGATACATGAAAACAAACTTCTAAAAAATACAATTATCTAAAATCTGAACATGTGCAACAACAACAGCAAAAGACATGTTCATGTCCACAGTTTTGGAGTATGAAATAAAAGCAATCATTTTGAGGCAGGAAGTTGAACAAACCTATGTCTTAATGAATTTAATAAAATTTTAGGTCAGCTTTCATCCAAAACCATCAATGTGTGTCTTCTGGGTGTTGAGGGTTTTGGACGTACCTTGGTGTGTGATTTCATTTGACAAATGATAACAAGCATTTAGTCTGGCACACAGATGATGGATGGATGGATGGAATGTGATGAAAAGTATTGTTAAAAAAGAAAGGTGGGGTAGAACGTGGAGGAACTGGAAAGATACGTAAGGTAAAAATAATAAAAGGGGAATGTTTATGGGGGAAAAAGAGGAAGGAGAAATGAATGGAAAACAAATGACAGTGAGAGAAGGAATGAAGAAAAACAGAAAACCTGAGAGAGATAGAGTGGGTCTGGCTGTATTTTTTTTGTTTTTAATCTGACAGAATGCCGACTATGAGACATGTGAAGCAGTGCAGACCTCCATTCTTTCAGCCAGTTCCCTTTCCGCTGGAGAACTTGTTAAAATAGTGCAAGGAAGAAAGAAAGCAGCAAGATAAGGAGAAAAAAAAAGATAATAGCAGAGTAAAAGTATGTGTGGTACCTGCTAAATTCTTGGAAAGAAGACAAGCAATGAATCAAATGTCGTTCAGAGTCAAGTATAAGGCTAAATAAGGTAGAAGAGTAAAGTCAATATAGTGTGGTGAGGAAAAGGACACAGAGAGGGTGAAAAGGGAGAGGAGAAAATGGGGGATATGGAGGAGGGGTTCATTAAGGTCCTCTAATGACCTGCTGATTGACGGGGGGCCCAAACTATGACCCCAAATTACTACACAGCCTGAGAACCATTCCTGGACCATGCAACTTTGTATAGTGGGCATATAAATAAAAGTAAAATCCAATAAAAAGGACCAGCGTTCAAATGCTTTACACACATTTTAATTGATGATCATTCAATTGTTAAATATCCATCCATTATCTTTACCCGATTCTTCCATTTGGGGTCACGGGGGTCGCTCGTGCCAATGTCCAGCAATCACTGTGCGAGGGGAGGGGTACACCCTGGACAGGTCTCAAGTCCATCACAGGGACACATGGAGACAAACGAGACAAACAACCATGCACTCTCTCACTCACACCGAGGGACAATTTAGAGTTACCAATCAGTCTAACATGCATGTTTTTGGACTGTGGGAGGAAACCGGAGTACCCGGAGAAAACCCACGCATGCACGGAGAGAACATGCAAACTCCACCCAGAAAGACCCCTGGACCGGGATTTGAACCAGGGACCTGCTCGCTGAGAGGCAACAGCTCTACCAGTTGTGCCACCATGCTGCCCAATTGTTAAATATTTTAAACAAAAATACTTAAAGAAATAGACCAATACTCACTCGTTTGTACTCATTAGTAGTCAGCATCTTACATGCAGCTGACACGATTCGGTTCCGGTGGAGGACGCAGACCCAGAATGCAGGCTAACAGGACTCAGAGACACAGATGTAAAATAATAATCACTTTAATAAACAAAACAAAAAGACTGAACGGTGCAGTCACTTACAAAACGAGGGAATGATAGATGGCTCCACCAGACATCAGGGAGGAATGGATTTGATTTGATTTTATGACCCGGCGAGGAACAGATGAAATGAGAGGGCTTTTATACACTGAGGGATAGTGAGTAAAACTCAGAGCACCTTGGCAGGCGGCAGGTGAAAGTGATTAGCTATGGACAACAGGTGAAAATGATTAGCGATGAGGCATGAACTGAGGAGTGAGCAAAAACAGAAAAAACATGACAGGCGCAGAGCCTGACAGGCGCAGATCATGACAGAACCCCCCCCTCAAGGGTGGCACCCGACACCCCCAAGAAGGACCCCCCAAAAGAACAAGGGCGGGTGGAGGGAGGCAACTGGCAGGACGGCGGGCCAACACCAGCCAGATCCGGGGGACGCCCAGGAGGACGCCCATCACCACCAGCCAGATCCGGGGGACGCCCAGGAGGACGCCCATCACCATCAGCCAGATCCGGGGGTTGGCCTGGAGGCCGCCCATCGCCATCAGCTGGTACAGGAGGTCGTCCATCAAGCGGCGATGCGTTAGGCGGGCGACCGGAGTAACGCCCAGCAACGGCCGGAACACCTTCGTCGGCCGGAACACCTTCGTCGGCCGGAACACCTTCGTCGGCCGGAACACCTTCGTCGGCCGGAACACCTTCGTCGGCCGGAACACCATCGTCGGCCGGAACACCATCGTCGGCCGGAACACCATCGTCGGCCGGAACACCATCGTCGGCCGGAACACCATCGTCGGCCGGAAACAAGATCCCGACAGTAGGGACTTGGTCGGCCGGTCCCGAGTCGTCGTCTGCGTTGTCGGGACCCCCGTCATCGAGATCCTCGTCGTGGGGACCCTCGTGGACGTCGAACGGCGAGACGTCTTCAAGACCCTCGTCGTCAGGATCCTCGAGACCCTCGTCTTTGTGAGGACCCTCGTCGAGCGGCGAGACGTCTTCAGGACCCTCGTCGTCAGGATCCTCGAGACCCCCGTCTTTGTGAGGACCCTCGGCTGAGACGTCGTCGTCTGGACCCTCGTCGGGCCCCTCTGAGACGTCATCCGGACCCTCTGAGACGTCGTCGGGCGCCTCCGAGACGTCATCCGGACCCTCTGAGACGTCGTCGGGCGCCGTCGAGGCCGCAGGCGAGGAGACCACCGTCGAGTCTGCAGGCGAAGAGACGGCGTCTGGACCCTCGGCGTCTGGACCCTCTGAGAAGACGAGACCTGCAGCAGCCGAAGCGTCGAGGTCTGCAGCAGCCGAAGCGTCGAGGTCTGCAGCAGCCAGTTCAGAGTCCTTTGCGGCTGGTTGCTGATCTCCAGCGGCAGAGAGGACCTCAGCACCCAGGATCACATCTGGACCAGTTTCTGTGGAGACAATGAGAAATACTGCATCCGATGGACCGGGTGCAAGACCCAGCCTTGGTGCAGGAACCAGTCTGGGTGCTGGGACCGGGACCAGTCTGGGTGCTGGGACCAGTCTGGGTGCTGGGACCGGGACCAGTCTGGGTGCTGGGACCGGGACCAGTCTGGGTGCTGCTGGACCTGAGCTGGGAGGTGCATCAGGCTGAGAAGCTGCTACTGGGCTCAGATATTCAGCTGTGGGTGGATGGGTGGGAGCTGCAGCTGTCTGTGAGTTTTGACGTTCAGCAGCTGTGGGACGTTCAGCTGCTGTGGGACGGCTCAGAAGAGAACTTGATGAAGACGAGTTGTGATCAGCAGGAGGAGAGTTAGGAGGTGGACCAGGCTGAACGCGAGCGAGCAGTGAGCGTAACACACAGCTCTCCTCCCAAGCCTGCTCGAACAGTTGCCACGCCCCCAGCGAGTCGTCTTTGTTATCAGCTCCAGTATATGAGGAAATGATTCCTTCGGCGGCGATTAATCTCTCCCACAAAACACTGGAGCTGCAGACTTCCAGGCTCCCAGCAACAGGAGCGTATGGGCGAGCAACCTCCTCCTTCTGCCCCAGTCTCGCCTCAGTCCTGTCAGAACCGCTGTCAGTGCATGGGCTGACACATGCCCCCCCCCAAGAAAATTTCCCCGGCTTTTCTGACAGCCGGCGTGGAGAGTTTGACGGTGGGCGGGGCTGGAACCCGGAAATGTCCGCACGTTCTGTCCAGCGGTGACGTGGACTGTGAGCCGATACCGGGTCCATCCAAAACCCATTTGGGTCCTCGTCCTCCTCCTCGTCCGAGTCAGACCACATCGACCCGAGTGTTGGAACGGAGGGGGGAGACAGCCAAAAAGCTGCGCGGCCGCCTCCGTGCTTCCGCTCTTCCTCCTCGACCAGAAGCGGGGATGAGAGAACCTCCGTCTCCGAGCTGTGGTTCCCCCAGCCGTTCTCCGCACAAACCCCGTACATGTGGATCACGGTCAGCCCGTCCAGTCCTGGGGCCGCGTCCGTCAGACGCTGAGCCGGTTTGCTGTTTCGCCTGTGGGTCCTGCGATTACGTGATGGCCGGGTCATACTGACACGATTCGGTTCCGGTGGAGGACGCAGACCCAGAATGCAGGCTAACAGGACTCAGAGACACAGATGTAAAATAATAATCACTTTAATAAACAAAACAAAAAGACTGAACGGTGCAGTCACTTACAAAACGAGGGAATGATAGATGGCTCCACCAGACATCAGGGAGGAATGGATTTGGTTTGATTTTATGACCCGGCGAGGAACAGATGAAATGAGAGGGCTTTTATACACTGAGGGATAGTGAGTAAAACTCAGAGCACCTTGGCAGGCGGCAGGTGAAAGTGATTAGCTATGGACAACAGGTGAAAATGATTAACGATGAGGCATGAACTGAGGAGTGAGCAAAAACAGAAAAAACATGACAGGCGCAGAGCCTGACAGGCGCAGAGCCTGACAGGCGCAGAGCCTGACAGGCGCAGATCATGACAGCAGCAGACAGTGGTTAATTAGGAAAAAACACAGGGAGCCGTTCTAACATAGCAGTCAAAGCTAACCCTAACCGAGCACAAAATACCAATAATTAAGAGTGGATTTACAACACCTAAAACAAGACAAACTCTGTTTTAATGTTGTTGTTTTTTTGTCATTTGCTTCACATGTGGTGCATGTGGTGGAACGAAATTGTGTACACAGGGTCCCAGTTACATCCAACAAAAGAATAAATTGTAAAGAAAAACAGTAATAAAAACTACTTTGTAAGATATGAACTAAGAAATACGCTAAACACTAGTAGTACAAAAACAATATGCCGAACAACAGCAGCACGAACATGAGTCTGTGTGAGTAGATGAGTACAAAGGAACACAGCAACATGAAACAAATCAGCAGTTAACTCACCAGGTTGAGTAATCGTGTTGGATTTTCACCCTTGGACATTTTCACAAGACATTCATTGTCACTTCCCAACTGAATTGTTTTCCTTCACAGTTTTTAACAAATGCAGACAGCTAATTGTTGCACAGCTGCGGTGGCTTCAAGGTCAATGCCACAGTCTTGTAATCTTGAGGCTGCAGGTTTGAGCCCAGGTTTCATCAGGAAGAACATCTGGTGTAAATCAACTGCCAAATCTTTCATGCATTTGTTATGTGACAACCCCTGCAGAAGAGAGCAGCCTTAAGAAAAACAGACAGGTAATCTTTGTCATTCCAGCAGCCAAAACACATCTGTAGAAACCAGAGTACTGTTTTCAAAGGAAGAACTTCTGGTTAAAGAAATTGTAAAATTACTTTTTACTTTTACACAGCACGTATTTTGAGTGGAACCGCACCTTTCTCTCTGCGGCTCTGCTGTTCGTTTATATCAGTATTTTTCAACCTTTTTCAAGCCAAGGCACAGTGTTTTCATTGAAAAAAATCCCGAGGCACACCACCAACCAAAATTGTAAACATAGATACACTGTATCTGCCTATATTAAATATATAGTCATTCTTATCAAAGTGTCTTGAATAGGAATGACGATCACTCGCGGCACACTAGTGTGCCTAGGCACAGTGGTTGAAAAACACTGGTTTTATGATACAATTACCCTCCACTCTTTGAATCCAGAGGTTTCTCAACCCACCTCTCAAGGGTGAGGCATAGCTCCGCGTCGGTCCGAGCGCCGCGCCACGCCGTGTGAGCGCCGCGGCACAAGCCTTTGATCGCGGGCATGAACGCGCCAAGCTCAAATTTTACGACCGCTCACGCGCGCGCGTTGTCTCACAATAAACTGCCCGGTGGCGGACTGTTTTGTATGAGACACAAATGTATTAAATATCCCTTCTTCATGCTGAATTGGACTTTTCTTTTGTTTTTTTGCCAAAAGTCAAGTGATCGCTTGAAGCGGTCACCATTCACTTCCTCCTCCGATGAGGAGGAATGAATGAACTTGTCACAAGTGAACTAAAGTCATGTCCAACGTGGATACGCCAGGTTCTAAACATTTCCTGGTGGGCTGTGGGCTGCAGGAGCAGCGTTCCCTGTTTTTATTTTATTTTTAAAAACTTTTTATTAACATATAAACACAGAAAAACGCTGCGCAGCCTGTGGCTTTTCTCACCAACCAGACCTGTCAATCATTTCAGTAGGCGTGTCAGCAAATGACCAATCAGTGACCTCAGTTTGTCCTGTAGGTAAACGCTCCGCGCGCAGCTGCTCAAGCAGAGCTCTGCTGTGAACAGCCTGTGCGCAGCACATGCGCGTCGAGCGGCGCTGGCAACAACGCAGAGGTCTGCCTCGCCCTTCAGAGTCGAGGTTTTTGGGAGACCGCCCGCTGATAATGTACACATCTCCCGCAGAGGTGTTAAAGCACATGCGCACTACAGGCATATATTTCACGCACGCGCAGACCGACGGCATATTTCCATCAAGAATAATGGCGGCGGAGTAAAACACTGCTTTATTACTAATTTCTGTGCTACGACTGATGGAATATATTTGATCTCATAGTTAATCTACAGCAGAATGTAGCTGCTATGACTGACATCTGCATTGGGAAGAGACGCCAGTCAGACCCAGCTCTAATATCGACATTTATTAAACGAGGCAGGCGTATATTTCACATGTGGCACTGGACTACAACATACTAAATGTGCTAAATAATCACAGTTTAACAATAATAAACAGTATTTATGTTAGTGATAGGAGCTATAATGAAGCTATCTGGACATCTTGTAATTTAAGTTATATCATTTAAACAATGCAAACACGTTGCGTGTTAATAAAGTTGAAAATGAAGACATCAGGCTTAACTTTGATTTATTTATTCAATACCACAAACTGTATGTCACACAAACACTTATAATAAACTGAACACACTATTAAAAGCACGTTAGCTGTAAACTGCATTAATGAACTGGACCCTTCCTCTCTGTTTTCTTCCTGGATACTGACGCCATGTTGTTTGTCTGGCTCGTTCAGGCTGTCACTCCTTAGCTTAATGCAGCTTAAAACATTGAATGGATTGGTGAAAAGAACTGAGGGGAATTTTAAATTAATAGTTCATCCAACAGCTCACGCCAAAAATACACTACATGCGGTCCAGCTCCGCTCCGCTCCGCAGGTCGCAGCTGAGCGAGTCCAATTTCCACTTCCTCCGCTCAGCTCAGGTCCGCATGGATGCGCTGCTCCGAGACGCATGCGCGGGAATTGCGAGATCGCGCGATAAATCAAGTGATAAATAAGTAAGTCAGAACAGAACAATTCATTCGGTGGAAGAAGGAGAACAATAGTAGAGACTGCTGCCTTGATTTTCTCTCGTAAATGAGCGACAGGACATGGTTTGAGCAACAGGAAGTGATGTAATACATTTCAGAATAAAATACTTTATTTATTTATTTATTTATTTATTGTATTGCGTTTGTAGGCGTAGTCATAAATCAGGGGTGTCAAAGTCAAATACACCGAGGGCCAAAAAAACAAATTTGCTACAAGCCAAGGGCCAGACTGGTTCAATGTTTATTATAAGGAGGTGATATAAGTTTTTTTTTTCTTCTTTCTGCACTCTTTTCATTCAATGTTTTTTTTTTTATGAATTTGTTTTATTTTGTCTCTTTTAAATGAATGAATAAATGAATTAAATAAAATATTAAATAAAGCCTCAATAAACACTTATGATCAATAATTCATGTGAATAATGCAGAATACCATCCTGATTTATGATCAATAATCCAGGTGAATAATGCAGAATTATAAACGCTTCTTTCATAACTTCTCCATCACTGAAAGACTTCTTATGTTGAGCCAGGATGCAGCTAACAGGGTAGGAGGCGATCGTAGCAGTTTACCTTTTGTGCTGGGCCGAGTGAAGATCGATTGCTGTGCTGCAAGCTTGTTTTAGCTCCCACATGTTCTGAGTCCGTAAAGAACTTTTAGGAGGGACAGCTGTCTCACCGTTTGTGCATCATCTTGAAATGCCGCTCCAAGTTACACTTTTTGGGTAAGGCAACGCTCGAATTACAGATGAGGCAAATAGACTTTGAATTAGAATAAACAAAAAAATACTCCTCCTCCCTCTCTGTGTGAAAATAATAAGTTTTTGTTTGCTTGTTCGCTAGTTTTCCATCCATGTTTACTACGTACTGACATTCACTCCACAGCGCTCTCACGCACCGATAGCTCCACTGCTGTCTTAAAGTCTCGTGAGTCACCGCACCCAAAACTCGCGAGACTATGTCTGTGAGAATACAAGATGGGGAGGGCTGAGGAAAGCGTTGCTGCGCATTGGAATATTGTCACTCCTCCCACCCCCCACCTCCACCACTTCTGCCGGAGTTAGAATGAAGCTGAGCAACGGACATGTCACCTCCACAACTTCTGCCGGAGTTAGAATGAAGCTGAGCAGCGGACATTTCACCTTGTTAACAGCTGAGAGCCGGCTGCCGATGTTCTGTGGCTTGCGGGCCGGATCTAATAGTTATTAAATATCATCCAGGGGGCCATAAATAATTGCTTCACGGGCCGGATCTGGCCCGCGGGCTGCCACTTTGGCATATGTGTCATAAATGATCGTTTGAAAGCATTTTTGTACAAATAAATCCGTATAGAGCTAGGATTAATAATAATAATAATAATGTCTATTCCTGTCATCTGCATATGTTCCCATACACAGACGAAATTCGTCTCTGCATTTAACCCAACCACCTACCAGGTGGTGCAGTGAGCAGCCCGAAAGCGCCCGGGGAGCTGGAGAAATAGGTGTGCACTCATAGACACCCCAAGCTGGGTAGTGGCTGGGGCGCGAACCCGCGACCTTCGGATCCGTAGTCAAAAGCCCTGCCACTAGACCATCTTGGCTCCTAAGTCCGCCCGTGGTGATTTTATTTTGTAAATATGGAAGTTGTGCTCGTTCCTTTTCTTGTTGGTGCGACGTAATCTTCAAAAGTTGACTCCGGCACAGCTCCGGCGTCCGGCAGAAATAGAAAAAATTCTAATTTTGACGGACTGCCGTCCGCTCGTCGCAGCTCGCTGCCGCCGTGCGGAGCCAGTGTAAATTCTGTCATTGATTATAATGGGTGCGTATTTGCTGCGGAGGTCAGACCGGAGCGGGGCGGAGCCGTAACGCATGTAGTGTATTTTTGGGGTCACTCTTCGACGTCATCCTGCACCTGGACCGAGGCTAGTTCGGAAACGGTCTGCCGCTGGTGGGAGGGCAGCGTCTCCTCGCAGGAAAAATAAAAAATGAAAACTAAGTTGGTTGTTGTGTAATCAAAGTAAACACAAGCAGCTTTAAATTGGCTCCTGATTATCACAGAGTAAAGTCCGACATCATTGTTGACTTGGTTCTGGCCAGCTCAATGACTGGTGTGGAGCTTTTAGAAGAAGCAATCCTGCTTGATGTCAAATCGATTGACTCATATCCAGAATCCAGCTTTAACTTGTTAAGATGTTAGTTGAGCTTTTAGCCCAGAGGAAAGTCCTTACAGGGAGCGGGCCAAGGCAGTACGCATGCACATTAGGTTAATGTACAAAATTCACAGCGCCAACTAATGACCAGCCATGGTAACTACACCAGAGTTGGGGGGGGGGGGGATTCCTGCTTTTGCATGTAAGCACAAAATCTGTCCGTGTCAACGCAGATGTTTTCCTCAAGTTAACGTTCAAAAAATCGTACATTTCCCCCGCCATGTCCATGTAAATAGGGCGTCAAAATCAGGTCCTCAACGGATGGCTATTTTTAACAGCCAAAACTTTTTGTTTCATGAAACAGAAACAATGAAATAAAGAAAAGTATTGTGCAAACGTTGGAATTAATCAGGTATGTGTTTAGAATTTGAGCAAAGTGTTCAAATAAAGGCTCATGAAGTTTGGACTTTTTGTTTCCGATGGGTCAAAGTTGATCGGTTACAAACTTTCAGTATTCAGTCTGCAACTGACAATGTGCCTATTTTTTTGCTATTCCCTTGCAATTTTAAGTTGTTCATTCGTCTCCAACAGTCACAAAACAATGAGATGATTTAATTCCACCATGAAAGTTTCTCCAATAGAGACTGCTTTGACTTTCTCCTGCAGGGTTGTCCTCAACACATGCAAACTTTACACAAGCTCATCACAAAGTCTCATGCTGTGATTGACTTTCCTAAAGTTTGTTGAAAAATCTGAAACTGAAATGGTAAATTTAAAATCTGCAGGAGAGAAAATAAAACAGAATCAAAAATGAAAAACAACAGAACAAGGGCTAAATTAAGCAAAACAGAAGCTAAAAGAAAAACAAAGCAAGAAAAGATTAGCAACCCAATCTAACAAGGTTAAGTCAGGTCCTCTGGACAGTTCCCTTTCAGTGTGGTCTCTCGGTGCAACATATTTGCTATGGGAATTGCGCCCCCGCGTGATTACCTGAAGGAATACATTCACGCCTTTACGGCCGGGGCGTCACCCCGCGTCAGAGGTACCGCCCTTTAGGTACTTAAGCGACTGACGCCCCTCCAACTGTCTCTTTTTGCCCTTCACCTCACAAAAACCTGAACTACCTCTCTTTGCGGGACTTCTCTGCTGCTCCATCGCTCAACCTGAGGTGAGCTCGCTCCCTGCACAGAGCGCACAGAGAATTTTTCCCTGCGTACACATTTCTATAACCTCGAAGTTTTTTTCCTCTCCTCTCTCCATAGGTTGCTTCGCTCGATGGCGTTATAACTACGCCACAACCGCTACCCCGGCTAACATCCTAGCGGGCTAGCCAGCGAAAGCGACACGACGGAGGAGACACTTGAACAAATAAGAAAAAGGATTCTGGAAGGACTCGCTCGCCTTATCTCAGACATGCCTCCGGAGAAAGGAAAGCGAAAGACAAAACTTCAAAGGAAAACCAACGGGACGGCGAGCCCAACCTCGCACGCCTGTCCCAGCGGCTGTGGTTTTTCCCTTGCAGCAACGGACACCCATGAGGCCTGTCCAGTCTGCCTGGGTATATTTCATGCAAGACAAGCTCTGGACATGCCCGGTTCTTGCCTACACTGCAGCCAGATGCTGGATGCGGTGCTGCGACATCAGGTGGACCTCGTGGCTAAGGCCAGGGGAAGCTCAGCTGGACCACAGGACCCAGACACCACGGAGACCCTCACTCCGACCCCGGAGCTCGAGAACATGGCTCTACACGACAGCACGTGCGTCGAATGGGGCGACAGCCCTGACCCGCTCACTTCCATGGTGGACCTAACGGTCGAGTTCGACACCAGAGGCATGATGAATGAAGACGAGATCTCCATCTCAGCCTCGGATGAGTTTTCATCGGAGGAACCAGAGCTTGAAATCGAGGATCCGGGAGAGGACCTCTCCCGGAACCTGGTACCTGTGCTCCTTGAAACTGACTTCTCTATTCCTGCCCTGTTCGACCTGTGCCACTGAGCAGCGGACGCGTTGCACATCCCTTGGCCGGAACCTCCGCCTCGCCAACAGGTCACGAGGCTGGCAAGGAACTATTTTTATTCAAAACAGCAGGTAGCAACAAGGTAAAGGATGCCCGTGTTCCCGGACTTCCTCACGGAACTAACCCGCACCTGGTCTCAACCACGAGCGCCCATGCTCCTTCCTCTCTCATAGTTCCTCGACATGGAAGGGATGGATGAGGTGTGAATAGCCAACGCGCCTCAGATTGAGGACACACTGGCTTCCCACCTAGCTCCCAAGTCATCCGGGACAAAACCTACTCTCCCCAGCAAAGCTTGTAGAGCCTCAGCGTCTCTTCTCGAGAAGTGCTACAGAGCTCAAGGACTCGCGGCGCGCGCCATGAAAGCGTCCGCGATGATGCAGGCTTACCTTGCGGAAAAACTCCAACAGCTGCAGGTAACCTCGGATAAGCAAGCTGCTGCCGACTTACTGGATGAAGCCCGCAGAGCAACATACTTCGTTCTCCGTATGATGGGGACAGCTGCTGTGGCTCAAGGCAGAGGCATGGCGGAAGTGGTCATCACGATCCGCCACCTGTGGATGACGCTGACGGATCTACCGGAGGGACAAAAGGTGCCTTTTCTCCACCACTCAATAGAGACGGAGGGGCTATTTGGTCAGACTTTGGAGCGAATCCAGACCAAGCTGGACCAAAGGCGCAGGTAGGCTGAAGCTCTCAGGGTGGGCATTCCCCGTCGGAGTTCCCCCCCCCCCCCAGGGAGCCTGCTGGAGGCAGACCTGCACAGCCTCGGCACCGCTCGACGACGCGTGCGCCACCGCAGAAGCGGCCAGCATACGAGGAAGAACCTCGGCAAAGACCCCCGCCGAGCCAACCTCGCTCCGAGCACGCATGGAGCAAAAATAGGTTTGTCCCACGTCAGGCGAGCAGGCATAGGGCCTCCTCGACGAGCTGGGACACCCGACAAAAACGTGCCTGATGAACCAGGCCCACGTTTACATTTTATACGACCTCCCGCCCACGCGGTAACGGGAATGTTCGCACCTTGTTCAGACCTTATTTGTAGCAAAGTACAAATGGCTGATAATTCTGTTGCATGCACAAACCATGCTCTCCCTGTTGTGAGTGACATCAAATCATGTATGTCGTTGCACATAAGCACAAATAAAACTCATAAAACAGCACATCCCTGTTTCATTGACTATCAAAAAAACAAAAAAACAACACCAACACAAATAATTTCAACAGTACAGGCCTCTCTGGCCTGTCAGCCGTCATAAAGGGGGTGGAGTTTCACATCCCCCTCCCTCACGGTTCATAGGGTGTTAGTCTATTCAATAAACCCCAGCAGGGTGCCTCAGGACCTGTCTCTAGAGGACAGACCAAGAGGCGTCTGCAAACAAACCCTCCACCTTTCGCGAAGACAGGTGAGAGAGGACACGTGTTCCAGTCCCCGCTCCATTGTGAACGAGGGGCCGCTCAATACACTAACCAGACGAACACGTGACATGTTCACACCACAGGAGAGCACATCAACAGATTCTAAGGATGGAAGAGTCACAACGGATGCCTCAAGGCGGCCACAAATTCCACACCCTCACAACAGTGGCTGTGATCATGTTACTGTGTGTGTAGACGGATCGGAGTCTAACCAGATTTCTCTTCCTGATTTTGAAAGGAAACTGGGCTCCTTATCAACAAATGATCTTAAGTCTGCCGGTCACAAAGGACCATCTCCACGTTCACACGTTGCAGCTGCCCCTTTATTATTCATGAAGGACACGCAACGCCCAAGCGGTGAACGAGCAGCACGTGACTTCCCTCACAAACCTGCATCAGACTTGCTCCCACACAACATTATCCCACCGGGTGAGACACTAATTGGAGTTAGGAGATCTGCTCGTTTACAAAAACCGCAACCTCTCAATCCAATAAATCCTGTTTTGGAGGTAAATAATAAGTTCCCTGCTCCAACTCGATCTAATAAAATTAATAGACTTCATCTGTCTTCGACGAAACTCGATCAGTGCAGTCTGTTAACACATCAACGTGGAGGCCCTCTCCCCAACCTGGTTGACCCTCAAAGGCTCACACAGGAAGTTGCAGTTCAGCCGCTTAGGACAGGAACTGGAACTAGTTCCAGCTTGTTAGCTGAAAAGGACAGGCTGATGGCTTCGGGTCTACCGGAGAACGTGGTGAAAACCATACAGAATGCCCGTGCTGGGTCAACACAGTCTTTATACGCACAGAAATGGCATATTTTTGAAGCCTGGTGCTCAGAAAGAAATATAATTTCTTATGCTTGCGACTTGGCTCAGCTCCTAACCTTCCTTCAGGATTTACTGTAAAAGGGTCGTTCTTATTTAACGATTAAAGTGTTCCTTGCAGCTATCTCTGCTTGACACGAGGGCTGGGGACACAGGACTCCTGGAGCACATCATATCATAATGAGATATATGAAAGGTGTACTTCGAACCAAGCCACCCAGCAGGACCTTGACCCCTGGTTGGGATCTTGGCCTGGTCTTGGGGGCTCTTTGCGACCCGCCATTTGAGCCTCTGAGCGAGATTAAGATAGATCTTCTATCTTATAAAACTGCTCTTCTCCTGGCTCTTTGCTCGGCGAAACGCGTGGGTGACCTCCACGCTCTATCTCTATATCCGTTATGTACCATATTCGTCCCTGACGGGTCAAAGGTAGCCCTGAGGCCTAATCCCAATTATACTCCCAAGGTCTTGACCTTGAACCATAGGAGTCTAGACTTTGACCTCTCCTCCTTCCCACCTGCCCCTGTCCTTACTCAGGAACAAGAGATACTAAAGGCTCTCTGCCCTGTGAGACCGTTACACACTTACATACAGAGAACAGCCGAATGGAGGGAAACAAACCAACTGTTCGTGTGCTTTTGCCCCACCTGCTGTAGGAAAGGCCCTATCAAGACAGCGCCTCTCACATTGGGTGACGGAGGCCATTAAAAGGGCGTACAGTAGCAAAGGTCAACAGGTACCCCCTGGAGTGCACGCTCACTCAACTAGGGGCTTGGCCACTTCGTGTTCACTGTTCAAGGGCGTGCCAGTTGCAGACATTTGCGCTGCTGCAAACTGGAGCTCATTAAACACTTTTGCAAAGTACTACAGTTTGGATGTTACTGCGTGTGATGTCACTCAAGATGTTCTTTCTAATACACAATAGAAAGTAGCTTTGAGATGCCCACTGGTCAGAGGCAGACGTTCATACTAGCAGGCATTTTACTGAGCATTTCAAGGGTGTGAATGAATTACGTTCCCATAGCAAATATGTTGCACAGAGAGACCACACTGAAAGGGAACTGAAAGTTATACACCATAACTCATGTTCCCTGAAGGAAGGGAACGAGGTGCAACATAGCTGGCCCTTTTCAATGCTGAAAGCTCGGTGAAGTGCAATTTTGGAGACAGTTGGAGGGGCGTCAGTCGCTTAAGTACCTAAAGGGCGGTACCTCTGACGCGGGGTGACGCCTCGGCCATAATGGCGTGAATGTATTCCTTCAGGTAATCGCGCGGGGGTGCAATTCCCATAGCAAATATGTTGCACCTTGTTCCCTTCCTTCAGGGAACATGAGTTATGGTGCATAACTTTCAGATACTTCTTATCCAGAGGACCTGACTTAACCTTGTTAAATTTATCTACCTGGATTAGTGAGGATGCATCAGGATGCATCCCAACACAAGCTAAAATCATCAAAACAGTAGCTAAAATGTAAAAGCAGCATAACAATAGCTAAAAATTAGCTAAATCTGCTCAAATCAGAAAATCTAAAGATATAACTGAGGCATGGTACAAACCAAGTGCAACAGTGTGATGCACGTCTTTCTGCTGGTTTTACTAGACATCCTTTACATTTTCTATCCAACTTTAAACATTTAAAAATCTAAACATTTAGCTCAATCAGCAATGGTATGCTACAACATCCTTTTGAATGTTATGTACTCGGGATAACTATGACACTCTGGAATGATTCATTTTATGACTTTGTATGTTAATCCTTTCAGGATAACGTCCTGAAAGCTTTGATTTGACTCCATTTACTTCCCAATTGAACTTAGCTTCCTTGTGTTTGTTAACTTACCAGCCAGCTTTATCTAGAACCATGTTAGCATTAATTTTTTTACTTTAAAATAAACTTGAATTGAATGTTTAAGAGCAATACACTGTCTCTGATGTGTGTCCCATTCATGTACAAATGTGATCTGAAGCACTGATTAGTCTATAGAGGGATTATTGAGTTATATTAGCGATCTCATTTCAACTCGTTGTGACCTCTTTGTGTGATAAACACATGTATGCAGTCAGATACAGAAGCAACACAAAATTTGTAGCCAAATGAAGACCAGATGAATCAGCTATGAGAAACAGCAGTAACACATGTTCAAACTTATAAAGATATACACAATGCTAAAGCCTGAGCCCATGCAACAGCTGAAACTAGTGACTGGAGCATTGTTCTTTTTATATTTTCTATAGTCCACAGTTTCTCGTCATGCACACGAACGGGCACAGCAGGAACAACAGCACTGCTCCTTCACACGCCTGTAAACTTGAGAAATCTGTGAACAGTAGCAAATCTTTTTCCACTGAGTAATCAAAAGTTGCTGTTGTTAACAAATTAATTCACTGAAGCACTTCTTTTCCACAAAGTGTGACGGACATTCAAGGCAATCCAATTATTTCTCCATGTGAGCTAAATGATATTCCTATTATTTATTTTTGGTTGACTTTAAGATCTCTGATTGGTCACTTTTAACAAGTAAAATATATCAAAGAATAGTAGACTTTTTCCACACTTGATTCTTGAAGGAAATAGTTCCCAAACCTTTTAAACACTTGACCCACAGCAAAGCATCAACAGAGACTTTGGCGACTCCAATAATAGACCTTTTACCAGTTGACGTCATCACGCAAAGCTCGCACCTGAAACGAGCGTTCTGATTGGACGGCAAAATGCTGCGGCGAATCGAAAACGGAAGTTGGAGCTAGTAGGAAGGAGCCGAGGAGCTTTGTAATGATAGCTAGTTGTAATTTAGAAGCTTGTTTTCTTAAAATAGTGAACAACCTCTGGTCAAAATGCCTGAACATTGTGCCGCGGATACGAGAGGAGGTGATTCTGTGCGCTGATGGAAAATGGGGAAATCCTTCAGGCTTTTTGCGAATGTCCAGCAGGGTGAGTCGTTGTGTGTTGTTGTCAACAACCTTTATATCCAAGCGTCAGAAATAAATGTTTTAAATTTCTCACGCCAATACTTCTGATATTTAGACTGATTTGGTTATTGTTACAGGTTTAACATCTTCTGTTAGCTGCTATAACTAGCGCCATGTCTTCATAAGAGCCGTCAGTATTAGCACAGTATGTAAACAAAAACATGACATTTGAGTCAGTCGCACAAATATTCACAGCGTCCTTATTTCTTATTTGATTTCTGTAAACTATGTCTTAAATACAACCTGAGACAATTGGTGATGTTGTGATGTGAAAAATAAGAACTATCCCAAGAGATACACTTATTAGCTTTCCTGGGAACATTTAATTATCTTTGATAACGTATTTACTATTGCACTTTTGACATGCTGTTTATACAGCTTACACTTTATTAGACGTAAAATGTGTGAAAATCTTAAAGGGGACCACACATGCAAAATTCACTTTTTAATGTTTTTTTTACTCAACTTTGGGTATTTACTTCATAAAAAAACAGTCCTAAGGCCAAAAAAATGCACCCAGTGGTTTATTTACTCTAAGTAGATTTATTTTACTGTGATAATTTAGGTTTCGTTTTGAAATCAATCGCGCTTGTGACGTCACAAGCGCTAGGACAACCCACCACAACCTGAGTCCAGCCCCTCACCTAGCAACCCCTGGTTAGGCTCAACCCACTTCTGTATTAAACACATGACTGTTGTTTTTCATGATTTCATCTCATCTTTTGTTTATATGTTCTTAATTTCATGTGTACAGCACTTTGTTGCAGCTGTGTTTTTTTTAAATGGCTTTATAAATAAAGTATAATTGTTATTTTTATGTTTTAGTTCAATTTTTAGTGTATTTGCGATCGCTCCCAACGCGCAGCCGGCAAAAATTAAACGAGCAGACCCCCGGCGTAGGGACCGGCGGCAACGGGACCCTCTTCTGGCGCGATGGAGCGGAGCTTCAACTGTACAGCCTCGCTGCAGCCTCGCAGCAGCCTCGCAGCAGCGAGGACCTTCTCCTTACGGATTAATTTACGGGAGACACTTGGTGAACTTTGTGTTGTCTTGACTGGAACAGCGATAACTCCCAAAATCGCCGCGTGCAACGAGCGGAGCTGGCGAACACCGGAAGAGGAACAAGCTAACATTAGCATCGGATTCGGGTGGTCTCATGCTAAAAGGAGCAGCAAATTGCGGCGCGCTCAGACGGGTTTCGGTAAGTTATCTTAAGCTAACACTAACAGTAAGTCAAATGAGTAATAAAAAAAGAGCTAATTTTAAAACAACAACACATTACAGATACTGGCTGTTACAGAGGGCGTAAACAGATCTTGAAGGGCGTGGACTTCAGAACTTGTATCAGAAACCGGTCGTTCAAAACGAAAGTTAAAAATGGCAGAATTAAAAAGGGTATAATTAATTATCTAAGAATTATTTTGTGTATTAAAATGAATTAATATTGTCAAGATAGCACACAGACATAACATAAAAATTTTAAAGACCTATATGTGGTCTCCTTTAAATATATTTACAAACAATATATTTTGCATGTGAATTCCATAATGACACACACACAATATGGTTGTATATTGTGTTTGTGATTGTTTTTGCAGACAAGGAGGTGGCTGCAACCATGCTGGAAATACATTCTAAACCAACCTGCACCCAGTTACCTTGTACATGGAAGGGACCAGCCCAAAAACGAACTGCACCTGCTACTTGGATGAGCTGCAAGTTTTAAAGTGAGTTTAATCAGTGTTCCTGAAGAAATTTCATATTACGCTTATAACACAAATACCCAGAAAGGTGACTTTCAGTCAAACTTCACCAACTGGAATAATACAATATCACTTATTTTGTCTTATTCCAGTCAAAAAACTATTCAACATTGTACAATTGTAGTTTATTGTATTGTGTTAATTATTGTTGTTTTCTAGTGGCACTAGATAAGAAATAAATGCAATGACATATGTACGGTTTTAAATGTTTTCTACAATTGTAAGATCTGGAATAGTTTTTGGACATTTTTTTAAAAACACTTCTACAAACAGATTTGCTAATATGTGTTTGATATCAACCACATTTTTCATGTTGGTGTCATTTAAGTTATGACATCAACGTCGAGAAGTTTTCCAAGAGAACGCTGAACAGCCTGCGTTTTGACCCACAACATCCTGATGACCGGAATGAGCCGATCACTCCTGGCTGGTCTTCACAAGGACATTTTGAGCGTGGAGCCATTGTTGACCTATTGTAGGTTGTAGTAGTAAACATTAAAAACCATTAACGCTTATCTGCATGTTTCTTTAATTCCTTTATTTTGTCTAGATTTTAAAACTTCATGTTTTTTTCTTTTGAGGTATGCTCAAAGCCCCTGGCTGCGGTTTCTCGATCCAGACCCTCTGGCAGATGAAGTAGCTGACGACCGTGGCCCCTGTCCAGTCTCCACGCCATCAGAGAGACCTGCCAGAAGTTCAAAACATCTTTAAATGTCTCACAGGCAGAATCAGATTTAATTGAGGCAGATACACGCAAACAGTCATGCAGTGAAGAATGGTTCACTGCCCACACATTATTTATATAAGTCACAAACAGAAACAACACATACCAGAAGATGTGTTTGTGTTTGTCATTTCACTTGTTAAAGGACAGCAGCCTAGGACAGAAAGTAACCTGCTAATATATTTTTTTAATGATGCCTTCTCTGACAACTTGGAGACTTTAGACCGTTTAATGTTTATGGGGTTTTGTTGCTAAGTCATTGGATGACCAGAGAGCTGAACTATAAACTAGAGAACAGATCTGACAACAGCAGAGTCACAAAGAGGATTTTCTTTCGGTCTGGTTA
Source organism: Garcialebias charrua (assembly GCA_038048925.1). NCBI lineage: Eukaryota > Metazoa > Chordata > Actinopteri > Cyprinodontiformes > Rivulidae > Garcialebias > Garcialebias charrua. Next base: position 17,641 of record JBBPBX010011506.1, on the reverse strand, counting down.
GGTCACCATGATAAGAGAGACTGACCTGTTTTTGTTGTAAAAACTCTTTCTTTATCTAGTGAGATTCAAAATCCTAAAATGTGACTAAAATAGCATTTGTATATTAACAGATTAAAAAATGTAACCAAACAAAAGTTCCACTTCACTAAAAGTCAAATTAGAGCACAGTTGCTTTAATATTTAAAGGTTGGTGTGTTCATTTCTAAATTTAATGTACTACAATCAATGTCTGTTTTGGGATGTATGGACTATTTCAGTAATCAATTACTGTAATAAACATGGATTTGAATACAGTATATAAATTTGGTCTAATTGGGGAGGGAATGACTGAGCCAGCTGAGGAGTGCTGTGAGTTTTCATTGGATTAGCGTGATGTCCTTCAAAAACTTCAACCAATGTGATGTCACGGTTGACAGAATTTAATTAAAATAAATACATTTGGATCATGACAGGCCTGACAGGTCCATAAATGCGTGTCGGCCCAGCAGGCAAGCGAATCTTTGTGCCCCGCCGAGCCAGTTACACGCTACCGGAAACACCTGTACTTACAAAGATATTTTATACTTTATTGCACTTAGTGCTACAAAAGGCCACAACACTCCTTATACAATACATACCTCTTCCTCAGTGAACTGCTTGTGTCCTGGATGCAGAAAGGTGGGCAGGTTCAGACTAGCTTCCCTTTTTCCACCTCTGACTTGACATCAAACCCTTTGTCAGCAAGGAGTTGGTGGCCAGTTGCTGCTGTAAAACAAGGTATTAATTCATATTTGACAATAAACAAAACAGTCTTGTGTATAGTTAAACTGTATGCTTATATACATTGATGACATGATTGCTTTTTTTCTGTGACAGCATGTCACCGATGCTCCCAGCAAAACTCTGCGAATAACTTACAGAAACAGAGAAATGGCAGAAATGTTTTCAAAGATGCAGTGCTGTCAGACCTCAGATAATGTTAATAAAATGGAACACATATTTGAAAGTATAGACTTTATTCCATTTAATAAATTATTAATACAATATGACATTGATAATAAATACTTCCTAGAATATCAACAAATTAGGTATATTGTAAAAAAGTAATTTAAACTTAATAAAACATTGTTAAAAACACCAATTTGTGTGATAGAGTTCATTAATCTTAAACCCCCAAATTATTATCTAAAATATACAAAAAAAACTGTCTAGAATCAATGACTCCATAATGCTACCTGTTGCAAAAAGGGAGACAGATTTATCAATCAAATTGGACCAAAACACCTGGTCTCAAATATGCTTAAAAACATTAAAATTACTAGAATAAAATTACTAGAATCTCCAATTTACAATTAATACTGTATAAAGTTCTCTATGGAGTACAGTACATTATACAGGTCAGCAAATGTTTAAGATGGGATTTACATCATCTAACAACTGCTAAACATTGCACAGGCAATATACTTGATGATTATATTCACGCACTCTGGTTATGTCCAGCCGTTCAGAGGTTCTGGGTCCAGGTCTGTAAAGACTTGTCTAAATGTCTGAAATGTAATATTCCACTCTCTCCGTCTGTTTGCTTATTGGCTATCTTTGAGGATGTTACACTAGAAAAAAATACATCCCGCATGATTTTCACTGCCTTATGCATCGCAAAGAAAACTATACTACTGAATTGGAAAAATAAAAATAATCTTAGCATTAATCAGTATAAAAATCTTTTGTTAGATCACATTAGTCTTGAAACAGCATCTGCCGACACATCGGATCAATCTCTCTGGCATTCTTTGATCGGCTCCGTAACGTAGTGAGGGTGGGGGGTCTGGGATCTGGCCTTGTGGGGCATTGGGGCTGGTGTAGGGAGGTGTCGGGGTTTGGGGCGCTGGGGTGTTGTTGGAAGCTGGGTTGTTGGGGCTGTCTGGGTAGGGGAGCCCTGCCTTCACCCTGGGGAAGACCTGGGTGGTTCTGGGGGATGTCTGCTGGGAGCTGCATGCTCAGGTGGTCTGTGGTGGCGGTCATGGGTCACCGATCGATCGCCCGGCTGTGCTGGGGTGGTTTCGGGGTGAGTGTTGGAGGCTTGGGGTTCTGGGGGCGTGCCGTCCGCAGGCTTGGGCCTGGTGGGGGTTGGTGATCTTGGGCTCTGGCGGGCGGGTCCCCGGGCCTTGGTCTGGCTTGCGTTCTGGTGCTCGGCTCTGGGCGGGGGGTCCTCGGCTCGTAAGTGGGTTGAGGGTTCATGGGTTGGGGGGGTTGGGTGTCTGGGGGCGTGACTGGTGGCCTATGGGAGGGGGCAGGTTGACCCAGCTTTGGTGTCAAGTGTACTATGTGTTCTGAGAGTTGTTAGTATGAAGGGTGGGTGTAGTATTTCTTCTGGGATGGGGACTGGGTGGATGTCCTTGATGATGGTCTGGGACTATGCGTGGCCGGTTGGCTAGCCCTTCTCTATGGTGGGGGCTTGCTCCCGTTACTTCCTGGCTCTGTCGGCGGTTAGGCGGGCGCTCTTGGCCGGGTCGTTCATGTGGGATTTGGCATCCACTTGGGCGGCAGTTTACTGCGGTTTGTAGGGGTCTTGGCGGCCCTGGGATGTGTGGGCTGTTGGTCCTGCTGCTGGCGGCCCTCGTGGCCTTGTCCCTCGCTGGTCTGGAGCTCAATGGGTCTGACGGTCGGAGAGGTGTTTGGCATTGCTCCTTGGGTGGACCTTGGCGAGCTAGGGTGGTATGTTGGATCAGCGGGGGAGATGACTCCCTGCGGGAGCATTTGATCCTGCAGTTATTTTCTCCCTATCCCTCACCGCGTACCTCCGCCCTCTTCATTTCAAATTTAATACATGTAGGGATTTTGAGGCTCGGGTATGCTGCAACATTTTTACATCTAGTAAGTAAGTAAGTAAGTAATGTTTATTTCTAGAGCGCTTATCACAGACATAAAATCACAAAGCGCTGTACAACAAAATCAATGGCAAAAGTATACACAGAATAAAACAAGCATAAAATCTACAAATATCAATCAATGCAAGATACAATAAAATCATGACATAAAAGCCTGAGCAAATAAAAGTGTTTTCAGTTGTTTTTTAAAAACCTCAACAGAGTCAGCAAAACGAAGCTGCAGGGGCAGACTATTCCAAAGCCTGGGGGCCACTGACTGAAAGGCCCTGTCCCCTTTAGTTTTCATCCGCGTACGTGGAACATCCAAGAAGTTCTGGGTCTGTGATCGTAGGTCACGGGCAGCAGAGTATTTAGTCAAAAGCTGACAAAGGTATACAGGAGCCTGGCCATTTAAAGCTCTGTACGTGAGCACAAGGACTTTAAAACGGATTCTAAACTCAACTGGGAGCCAGTGAAGTGAATGCAGAACTGGAGTGATGTGGCAGTATTTACTGGATCTAGTGAGAAGTCTGGCAGCTGCGTTCTGTATCACTTGTAGGCGTGATACAGAAGACTTGTCCAGGCAGGTAAAAAGGGCATTGCAGTAGTCTAGACGTGATGACACAAAAGCGTGAATAATGTTTTCCAGTTCAATTCTGGACACCATAGGTCGTATTTTAGAAATATTTCTTAAATGAAAGAAACAAGAACGGGAAATAGTCTTAATGTGAGTCTCAAAACCTAGTGAAGATTCAAATGTGACTCCAAGATTTCTTACTTTTGCTTTGGCTGCTGGGCAGAAAGAGTTAATTTTCTGATTGATTTCAGAGTGAAGGTGACTGGGAGCAGAAATCAAAGTCTCTGTCTTACTGGTGTTTAAAACCAAAAAGTTACTGGCAAGCCAGTCACTTATACGGGACAAGCATTGGACAAGGATGGCTAACATGTCCAGCTGGTGTGGTTTAAATGAAATATACAACTGAATATCATCAGCATAAATGTGGTAGGAGATATCAGAAAAGGATTGAATAATGCTGGCGAGTGGGATAATATAGAAGGAAAACAAAAGCGGACCCAGAACCGAACCTTGAGGCACCCCACAATTTAAGGGGGCATAGTCAGAGGAGAACCTGTCTGTCTTGATGCAGAAAGTTCTGTGCGAGAGGTATGATGTGAGCCAGTCCAAAGCTGAGCCAGAAATACCAGCCAGAACCTTCAGCCTGTTTAATAAGACTGCATGGTCAACAGTATCAAAGGCAGCACTAAGATCCAACAGGACCAACACAGAGCATTTTCCATCATCGGCAGCCATCAACAGATCGTTGTGAACTTTTAAAAGAGCAGTTTCAGTGGAATGGTGTTTTAGAAAACCAGACTGAAGTGGATCAGAAATCTGTAACTGACAGAACCAGGATTTGAGTTGGGTTTCTACAACTTTTTCAAGTACTTTACTGAAAAAAGGTAGTTTAGAGATGGGACGGAAATTTGAAAGGGAGCTAGAATCCAGATTAGGCTTCTTTAATAGAGGGGTCACTTCTGCTGTTTTAAAATAGGATGGGACCAATCCTTTGCTCAGTGAGTTGTTAATTATCATCAACACTGTTGGACCAATACAGTTTAAAGTCTGGACAAGCAAAGATGGGGGTAATATTTCTAATGCACAATTTGAGACTTTCATTTTACCAATTATTGAGGTCAAGTCATTTAAAGTAATCGGATTAAAAGATGAAAAAGACTGAGAGCACTGAGGCTCAACGTAAAACGTAGATGCACTTGGAGGTATATTGGATTTCAAGTCCATCACTTTCTTTATGAAGAAGTTGAGGAACATGTTACAGTCAGTGTTTGAGGTTAGAGAAACCTGATGCACTGGGGGAGATACAATACTGTTGATAGTATCAAATAACACTTTTGGATTGTTTTTGTTTAGGTGAATAAGATTGCTAAAATACAATGACCTGGCATCAGCAACTGCCCTATTATAATCGTCAAGGAGCTCCTTAAAATATTCCCGGTGGGCAACCAGACCAGTCCTCTTCCACAAGCGTTCTGTTTTACGACAAGAGCGCCTGAGTTCTCGAGTATGATTGTTTAACCAAGGTGGACCGTGGTGAACTGGCCCACAACGGGTTTTGTGAGGAGCAATACTGTCAAGAATAGTAAGGCAGTGATCATTAAAAGAGTCAACCAGAAGCTCCACATCAACATCATCATCTGGAGGAGTAAATGAATAAATGGAACAAAATTCATCGACTACAGAATTGTTAATAAAGCGTCTGCGCTTACAGGTAACCTGAGAAATAGTCTCCAAATAGCAGGAAATATTAAAAGAGACAACCTTATGGTCACTGAAAACAACATCTTGTACATCCAGATCATTAAGAGCGAGTCCATAAGTAAAAACCAGGTCCAAAATGTGGCCTGCAGTGTGTGTAGGTTCAGACACATGCTGCAAGAAGTTAAAAGAGTCCATAATATTAAGAAATTCCATAGCAGGAAGGTTTGTTGGATCATCTACATGAAAATTGAAATCCCCAGAGATGATGATCCTATTTAGCTTGACTGTAGAAGATAAAAAATCCTGAAAGTCTGAGAAAAAAGATGAAGCAGGTCCAGGTGGTCGATAGATTAATATGGCATATATAGGTTGAACTTTACCTATTCTGACCATAATCATCTCAAAGGAGTTGTAAGAAGTTGAAGCAATCATTTGACATAAAAAAGTATTTTTATAGATGACAGCAGTACCACCTCCACGGCCTGTCATCCTTGGTGCAGATAAAAAAGAACACCATCAACATCTCTGTTGTTCAGAACCACTTGGGACTCAATTTTATAATACAACTTATACATTCACTCATAACAACCTCATGACATTCACATATAGGAACCTGGGGTGGGCACTGTGGTTATGGATGGCGGGATGACACTGATCGCCTCCTGTGCCTGTGCTCACTACCAATGATGCATTTAGACAGTAAGGGCTTGGGTTAGAGTTGGGGTGGAGGGGAAACTGGCATTATGCCAGCCTCTGCTCCTTCTTCTTTCCTTTTTTTTTAAAAAATTGCACTTTACAACAACACATATCAACAGCACATCTGCTGGCGGGGGTGTATATGCCGAGGTCTAATATTATTTATTTATTTATTTTCTCTTGTTACCCCCTGGTTCCCTGGCTGCCATTCTGGGGTGGGGTCCGGTAGAGTGGCAGGCCATCGGGTGTTGTCCTGGACTATGGGGGGNCTGGGGGTTTGCCGTGGGTGGGACTGGCACTGCGCCCTCCCTGGGGCTGCTTGGGTGTCCTGTCCTGTCGGCTGGGCGTGGGTTGGGCCTGATCTTGGATGTTGGCTCCTCTCCACCCCAGAATGAATGGGCCTCCTGGGTTTGGGTGTGGGCTACCCCATGTAGGGGGCAGATACATGTCTTGGACCTGGGGAGTGTAGAGTGAGTATCAGGATTATGAATGGAATGTGTTGTTATTGTATGTCCTTGAGTGAGTGAGGGTGAGGAAGAGGGTGGGTCTGTGTGATTGTGTCTGTGTATGAATGTCTATTTGTCAGGCTGGGTTTTGGTCTGCCCCCTCTTTGATACAGCTGGGGGTGCTTGGTGTCGCGCCCCTGGTGCATGGCCCCCTAGTGGGGTGTGCCCTTGCCTGTCTGCACGCTTGGGGCCCTAGGTGTCAGGGGTTGGGCGCTTGGGCGTGTGTAGGCTCGGCCTGGTGGCTGCCTGGTGGGGCTCGGTTCCTCTGGTCCTGTCGGGCCGGGGCCTGAGGGATGGGCGTCCCCGGGCCTTGGTGCCTAGGCCTGGGGCTACGTCGGTGCAGCGGGTTCCGGTGGGGGCCTGTGAGTATGTCGCTGTTGGCTCCGGTGGGTCATGTGTGTAGTCGCTGGTGGGGATCTTCCGTTTCTCCCCTATGGTTGGATCTGGGGGGTGGGTGAGTGGTTCGTCCGGTTTGGGTGGCCCTGGGGGCTCTCTGCTCAGGTTCCTTCTTGGGGTCTTGGGCTCTGGTCCCCCTTATGTCTGCCTCAGGTCTTGGGGGACGGATCTCTGATGCTACACGGTCACTATTGAATGTTCTATTAGAGAAGCCTTATTCACTTATGCATGCTCACAACCATACACAAATGGATGCGGGGATGTATATGTAGATATCATATGTAGATATGTAGATGGGTATGTGACTGCATATGACTGTATATGTATGTATGTATATATTTGTAGGTATAGTATTTATAGAAATCTATTGCAAAGTCATGAATGTTATGGGTCTTTTATGCATATATGCTTTGTTGCTGTGTTCTGTTGTGTACTTTGCAGGGTTGCAGACGGCGGTCGGGTGTGTTTGCCTTGTGCTGTTTTTGTGGATAATTGTTATGTTTTGTAGTCTTACTTTCTGTCTTTCCTTTCTTTCTTTCCTAAAAAAAAAAAAAGAGTCATAAAAATGTCCTTCGTAAGCTGGACACAATTCACTCTGCTAATCCCTAAATGCTCCTTATAGAACACACCATTGTTGTCAAATTCAGAATTAAATTCAAAATCTTACTTCTAACCTACAAAGCTCTCAACAACCTACAAAGTAGTTCCATCTTATATATGATATATTATTGTTCCATATTTTCCTAACAAAGCACTTTGCTCTCAGGCTGCAGGTTTACTCATGGTTCTTAGAGTTTTAAAAGCAGAATGGGAGGAAGATCTTTCAGTTTTCAGGCTCATCTCTTGTGGAACCAACTTCTAGTTTCTGTCCATGAGGCTGACACATCGTCCAGTTTGAAGACTAGACTTTAGACTTTCCTTTTTGATAAATCCTATAGTTAGAGTTGGCTTGTTAGAGGACAAATTGACCTCATTCCCTTAAATGAATTGTTAAAATCGAATAGTTTTCTTTTTATACTATTTCTATCTTAACATGTGATTCTTGACCTGCCATTGTGTATCTGTTCCTATCAAACCCAGCCGGTCGAAGCAGATGGACGCTTGTCCTGAATCTGGTTCTGCTAAAGGTTTCTTCCTCATGAGGGAGTTTTCCTTTCCACTGTCTCCTTCATGCTTGCTCAATATGAGATTTCTGTGATGGAGTTAAACTCAAAGCAGTCTGCTCCTCAGATAAATACTGTTCAATTATTATTTTAATACATGAATGTTTCAGTTCAGTGCCTTGAGATTACTTCTGTTGGGACTTGTCGCTTTATAAATAAACTAAATTTAAACTGAATTGAATCATTGTCACCTCTTGTTAAATGGGCTTCTCTACATACTTGTCGTGAAATTCATTGGTTTATCGTCATTTTTTAAGACATTGCTGGTTATTCCCCTCCATATTCAACTAATCTACTGCAACTAGCACCGGTTTCGAAGTATAACACCCGATCCTCTCAGTTTTTATGATTAACAAGTCCAAAAACCAAGTCTGGCTTTGGCTCTGCTGCTCCATCTAACTCAAATCTGCTTCAAAAAACTTTGTCTGATCTCACTTGTCTCAGTTTGTAGTTGTACAAATTATTTAAAAGCAGTGTTTGTACAAAGTAGATACTTGCAAATGTTTTCATGCTTAGTAATGTTGTCGTTTGACTTTGAAAATGAACTGTTTTTAATGTAATTTATTTTTCTTTGTTTGTTACTGACTTCTATTTTTATTGTCTTGTCTAACTTTATTGTTTTCCTTCCCTTGACCCAACAAGTACCTGTTGGGTTTTTTCAGACCAACACTGTAAATAAGAATTTGTTCCTAATGTTTATGTCTGGTTAAATAAAGGTGGAATGAAAAAAATGAAATGAAGAAATTATTATCTTGACTAAGTTTGATGAACTATAGTGGCCACCTTGTGTTTGGTTAACTTGCTTACTTGCTTAAAAGTTGATTTACATCAAATGATTACTTTCCAAGAGTTTCATTTTTTTTATTCTGCTTGATTTGATGTATTATAAGTCACTGTGATGTCCTGACCCCAACTTTAGGTACAACTCTAGTCAGAAAGTCAGTTTCTTGCTTATCTTTTACTAGAATTATGTCCCCACAACAACAGCAAAATCAGGTTTACTATAATTTTTCACACAGACAATACAAAGAACATTAGAAAACTCTGTGTAAACTCAAGCATACAAAATCCATTAAAAACAATGAATCATCTTTGTAACATGATGAAACTAATAGGATTTATCATAAATCTAATGCAAACAGGAAAGAAAGTGATAGCTCAGGTAGACACGGAGACCATGAAACACAGACTGTGTGTTTGTGTGTGTGTTTTAGTCTGTAACTGATATGTGGAAATTTAGCCCAAAGCCCAGTGTGACCTCATCGCTTTCCTGATTTCTCAGCATTCACAGTTTTACACAAGTGTGGATCGGGTTAACACTGAAGGCCTTAGGGCATGTACACCGACACGCAAACAAACGCACACACACATAATCTTCAACTCCACCACATCTTTCAGCTGCTTTAGAAAGCCATTTTCTAAAACCCAGACAAACCACAGACTAATTTGGGAATGCATGTCTGTGGCTGCTGACACATAAATGCACACACGTTCAGAGCAAAAAAAAAAAAAACATGTGCAAGCGTTGTTGCAGAAAAAAACACAATCCCAAGCGCTGCTTGAGAACATCTTAAAGCCGCTTTTCTTTGTGGTTTGTGGTGTGGGATAAGTGCTGAGAAGCAGCAACTGTTACCCAAAACAAACTCTAGGCCACAAGCACAAGCTACGGGATGAGCAGGAAGAGCCTAAAAAAAATCGAGGATGGCGTCTACATTATGGACCCAAATGTGAGATTTTGATTTTGTAGATGAATGTTCACCAATGATGCAATCTTTTGTAATGACAACTCAGTCACAAATCATGATTACCACAAGGCTAGACATTAAACTTCTTTCTACCTAAAGGTCAGAGCATACCCATGCAAAAAACATCACAAGATGGCTAAGTGATATCCATGACTGGAAGTAAATCCATTGAAAATATACAACTTGATTTAAAAACTACCAGTTGTCACATAAGGAGGGAGCTGCATCAAGATAATTGAAACATATCAAAAATGCTTTCATCTTTGCATTGCAGCTCATACAGTAGTCCCTCGCTACTTCACGGTTCAACTTTTGCTGACTCGCTCTTTCACTGTTTTTCAAATTAAGATTGAACGCGGAAAAAAAATCAAACACGACACATGATTGTCAACTTTAATATTGCTCACATGATTGGGACAGTAAAAAGTTGACGAAAAAAATAAAACACTGCACTTGGAATAGTTGCTGCCATTTTGTACTTTTCTCTCCATATGCCTAACTGTATATCCCCGCTCATAAAAACTACATTTCCCAGACGCCAACAGTGTCCTATCCAGAAGCCCGGTTTCAATCTGCTGAACTGTTTTGCAGTTGAGGTGGGCCAGAGAGGTATATCACAAAATGCATAAACATGACTCTTTAGAAGCTGCATTGTAAGATTTTTCTACTTCCTTTGGTTTAGTTTTTCCACAATACCGGTAATCCCACCACTCATATTAATTTTTAAAATAGCTTAAAGCTCCACTGACATGTTCTTTTAACTTTTCAAAAAATGGGACAACATATATAAATATTAAGATAGACCTCTGACCGTTTTTGCTAAAATAATGTTCAATGAATGAAATTTCCTCTCAAAATATTTTAAATTTAGCGCCGTTTTTTTAGACCGTAAATCCGGATTTTCCGGTCACGTGTCAGCAGAACCGATCTGACGTCACGTCCGATACTGAACTCTGCTCAAACCGTACATTGAATGGACAAAAATATAAACGCATCCGTCGAATTTAGCCAATTAAAACTACATTTTAGCGATTTGGCTTCAGTTTGGGGAAAAAAAAGTTATTTTGAGTGATGCACAACGAACGGAAAGGTTTATATTCTCCGTTTTGCTTTTTTTTTTCAAGGGAGGTTTCACATTGAGCACCAGATGGCAGCAGAGCTATCGTGATAACTCTTACAGAAGCAACACGGAGAATATAAACCTTTCCGTTCGTTGTGCATCACTCAAAATAACTTTTTTTTCCCCAAACTGAAGCCAAATCGCTAAAATGTAGTTTTAATTGGCTAAATTCGACGGATGCGTTTATATTTTTGTCCATTCAATGTACGGTTTGAGCAGAGTTCAGTATCGGACGTGACGTCAGATCGGTTCTGCTGACACGTGACCGGAAAATCCGGATTTACGGTCTAAAAAAACGGCGCTAAATTTAAAATATTTTGAGAGGAAATTTCATTCATTGAACATTATTTTAGCAAAAACGGTCAGAAGTCTATCTTAATATTTATATATGTTGTGCCATTTTTTGAAAAGTTAAAAGAACATGTCAGTGGAGCTTTAATGCAAGCAGTTAAAAAAAATCTAATTGCTGATTTACTGTTCAGATATATATCTGGTCATTGAATGCAACATATTGGACAAAAACACATCATTCACGAACCGTTCGTACGCACAGATTTGTTCTTAAACTGTGCGTACGAGTGATTTAGGATCATTTGTGGCATTCAACAATGTTTTCGTATCCTACGATTTTTTTCAGATACGAACAAAATTTACGAGTGGTCCGGACCTGTCGTATATTTTAGGAGCGTCAGTCTGCTGTCATCCAGACGGAATTTCTCCACTAATAACTTCATATTTCGTTATTTAGAAAATATTTAGAGTTTAAAAAAGTCACGCACCACAATTGTTCTTGACAATAGGTTCTGTTTGAAGTCGAATTATATTTTTAAATGTAATAATGACTAACGGATTAAAGTATTTAAATTAAAATCAATTTGTTATCAATGCCGTTTTCTAACACTACAATATTAATATGAAGATCTCAAACTAAAACCAACTTAAATTATGAATTAATTTAAGTTTAATTTGTCTCGGTAACGCAGACTTCGGTAACGCAGACTTTACATTGACCTCCTCCTGTTGCAGTCATAGCTGTCAGATAGCTCAATCAGTAAAGTGTTGTGTCGCAATGCTGAACTTTATGGGTTCGAGTCCCACATGGGACAACGTTTTTTTTTTCTCCTTTTAATTCATTCCAGATTTAAAAAACACAAGAAAACTATTTACAATACAACAAGAAATGAAGCATAAAGTCTTTTTAATCTGGAATGAATAAATAATCTAAAAAAGGAAGGAAAAAAAATAGGCATACCTTGTGGGAATCGAACCCACGAAATCTCGATAACAGTGCAATGTTTTAACCAGTTAGCCACCAGTACACGTGTATATTTAAGGTCCACATTTATTATAAACAAACATTCTTTGGCATTAGTTGGTCATTTACTCCCATGAGTGACGCTGCTAATAAGGACGGATTTACTTTTCTTGACCTCAGAGAGCAGAACTTCAATCTCCGCACCGGTAGAGTTCTTTTTTACTTTTCGCTGTCATTTTATGCACGAACACGTTTTGCCTCCGAGGCAGGAGTATAAGGCTACGGCCTTATATGGTGTTTTGAGGGGTGGGAATTATGTAAATGACCTCTCCGCGAATTATGTAAATGACCTCTACGCGTGCACGCGCAGGTGGTTGGAACAGGTGGGATTCATCATATTTACGCAACCCATTTACACACGTTTCCTCAGGATAGAAGACTTTGTTGAATCTGACGTGGCATGTTCGTACGAACGCTTCGTACGAACAAAAGTAGGAGAAATTTAGGATAAAAATACGAACATTTTTGTGAATGAGGGCCAATGTTTCTGTTTTAAAAAATAAGTCCTCATGTGACTGAAGGTCTTGGTGCTAAAAGCTGCAGGATTAGCTTTGCAAGCATTAGTTTTCAACCTTTGTGACCCTTACATTTCTAAGCTTTTCTATTTTGTATAAGTCAGCCAGGAAAAAGATGATCGTTAAGATAAAAAGTTAAAATGTAAACCAAAAAAGTATCCATGCAACATTGTCAAGTTGCCTTATAGCTTGTACATTTGAGCTAAACTGTAGTATTTAAAAACTGCAATGATCAGCTGGAAAGGAAAAACTAAAACTGAAACAAAGATAAATTAGACAGAGTTCCATCTATACTTTGCTCCTGGGGCAAAGTTGAAAGTACAGATATTTTTATTTGTACGGAAAGAATAATGAGGAGGCCTGCTTCTCTCTGCAATAATCACAATTGATTCAAATGGGCCTGAGCCATACCTTTAAAATCAAACATGAAGCTCACACAAAAACACATATTTGCCAAAGTTTGGGAAAACAGCAAATGATTGTTGCAT
>JBBPBX010011505.1:0-10974 GCA_038048925.1 Garcialebias charrua | reverse complement strand
TCAAAGTCAAAGTCAAAGTCAACTTTATTGTCAGAACTGCAATATGTACAGGACATACACAGGATTGAAATTGCGTTTCTCTCAGTCCCTCGGTGCAACAGTAACCATCTAAACACTAAACACTAAAACATTTAATAAACATAAGCATAAAATAGTAAAAGTGTAACACTGTCCTGAGTTTTTTCATAGTAGTATAAAAGTATGAAAATTTACACCAACACTGAAACACCAAACACCCCTAAAACACCAAACACCCAATGAACATAAGCATAAAATGAAATAATAAAAGTGTAATACTGTCCTGAGTTTTTGCATAGTAGTATAAAAAGTATAAAAAGTATATCTATAAAATAAACTGAAGGTTCTAGCATTGACATTTGCAAAGAGTGGCACAGCAGCATATGAGTTAATGTACACAGTATATGTATGAGGTATTTGATGTTGGTATATAGGCAAAGTGGCATATGCAGTAAGGCACATTTGGCATCCTTAGATAAGGCTAGTCAGAGAATGCTGTATATGTATCAGCAGTAGTGTAGATAAAAGTAGTGTAAATGTAAACAGTAGTAATAAATGTAAAGCAGTAGTAATAAATGTAAACCGTATTAATAAATGTAAACAGTGAATGTAAACAGTAGTATGACTATAGGCAGTAATGTAATACAAACATTAGTGCAAATATGAGAAGTAGTGCAAACTGAATGAGCACATGACCGAGAGTTTAGTGAATAACCCGTTTGATGACACAGGGTCCAGTGTTAAAAACTTTGTGTTGAGTGGTAATGTGTGAGAAAGTTTTTTGTGTTAAGGCAGTTCAAATGGGAGGGGAGGCAGAGCAGGCAGAGTGTTTAGCATTCTGACTGCCTGATGAACAGAGCTGTCTCTCAGTCTGCTGGTACGAGCCTGGAGACTCCTCAGTCTCCTCCCTGATGGCAGCAGTCTAAAGCGGCTGTGTAGTGGGTGTGTGGGATCACCTGCCATGCAGAGGGCTTTCCGAGTGAGGCGTTTGCTGTGTAAGTCCTGCAGTGAGGGCAAGGAGGTGCCGACGATCTTCTCAGCTGCTCTCACGATGCGCTGGAGGCTCTTGCGGCATGATGCAGTACATGCACCAAACCACACCGTGATGCAGCTGGTCAGGACACTTTCTATGGCACCCCTGTAGAAGGTGCACATGATGGGGGTTGAAGGGGGGAATATACACATGTGAATATACACATATTCACATATATCATTTAAACATCTATAATTTCAATCTAAATTAAATTCTATGAAACAACTTTGTCATTTTTAAAAATTTTATAAGAATCTGCATGTTTACTATTCAAGTTATTTCTCTTCAGGACTTGTTAAAGTTATAACGGTTCATAACTGTTCCTGTTATAACTTCACGCGCACACAGTCTGTTTCATTGAATCGATAAAGCTCCTCGGATGGGAAGCGAAACGTCTTGTTCAACAAATAAAGTCCAGTTGATCTTGTATTGAACGCCTTTTTGTGTTTTGCTTCTTTTGTTAATTTGTTTCAGGACTTGTTGAAGTGTTTTGACCCTCAGGGCCACCGTAGATTATTTCATAAAATAACAACACCTGGGCAGCACGGTGGCACAACTGGTAGAGCTGCTGCCTCTCAGCGAGAAGGTTGCCGGTTCAAATCCCGGTCCGGGGCCTTTCTGGGTGGAGTTTGCATGTTCTCCCCGTGCATGCGTGGGTTTCCTCCGGGTACTCCGGTTTCCTCCCACAGACCAAAAACATGCTTGTTAGGCTGATTGGTGACTCTAAATTGACCCTAGGTGTGAGTGTGAGAGTGGATGGTTGTTTGGTGTGAGTGAGACAGGTCCCTCTTGTAAATGAGTCCCCGTGACTCAACGAGGCTAGCCTGTATAAATAAAGGTTGAATGAATGAATGAAAAAACACAGGAGCCCAAAATCTAACGTGTTTTCATTTTTTGCAGTGTAATTTTTTCTAACGCCTGTTCGCTCAGACGTTTTTATTTTTTACAGCGTGCATTGGTCGATGAGTCACGTGACCCTTTAATCTTCGGTGTTTTTCCGCGTCCATGACTGTCGGTGGAGGCGCGCGAGCAGCACTGGGGCTGTTTCCATCTCCTCCTCTGTCCTTGGACACCCGCTGCTCCGAGTCAATGAAACCCTGAAACCGACCGAGGTGCTTCCTCCATCCTCCGCCGCTTCTCGTCGCCTCCGTCGAGAGAGCTGGGGGGGAATCCGGGGAAAGGCAGCCGCGGCGCAGCGCACCGGCCGACGGACACCCCGCCGCGGCGAGCCAGCAACAACATGCTCACCCGGGTCAAGTCGGCCGTGGCCGGGTTCATGGGCGGAATAATGACCGGGGGCGGCTCGGGAGGAGGAGGAGGGAACCCCGGCTCGGACTTGCCGATGAAATTCTCCTATATGAGACCGGAGTTCCTCGGACTGTCCTCGGATGAGATCGAGTGCTCGGCGGACCATGTAGCGCGGCCCATCCTGATCCTGAAGGAAACCAGGAGATTACCGTGGGCCACCGGATACGCAGAGTAAGTAACCGGTATCTTCTCCATGTAGGCCCCGGCTGCACCTGTTGTGACCTACATCCATCCGCAGCATCTTTTGTTTTCCACTCCCCGGCCTCCCTGCAAGAGTGCACGAGCTTCTCCAAAGGATCCAGAGCCAGAGGTGGTTTTATAGCAGCTAGAACAGGGGTCTGCAACCTTTCATTCATTCATTCAACCTTTATTTAGTCAGGTAAATCTCATTGAGCCTTGTGGACTCATTTACAAGAGCGACCTGCTACAAACTATGATGAACAGCAATGGAAGAATTTCCTTAAACCATAAACAATATAAAAACATAACAGCGAAATATAGAAATACACATTTTTTTTAAACAAGATATCAAAAACTAGCTAAACATAAGGTAGATGTATAAAATCAAAAACAGGAACATGTTTGCATTGGTTTTTTGCCAGGATTCCAACAGATTCTGACAACCATTTAGAGAAGTCAAGGTCGAGAGCTTCAGATCTTTTTGTAAGATATTCCAGGAAGCAGGAGCGGAATAGGAGAAGGCCCTTTTTCCAAGTTCAGTCCTCACTGACGGAACACTGCAGGTAATCATGTCCTGAGAGCGCACGCTGTAGCTGCACTCACGCAAAGACATGTAGGAGGAGATGTATGAAGGCAGCAGACCAAGAAGTGATTTAAAGATGAAAATGTACCAGTGGAAGAGTCTGCGTGAGGTTAATGATGTCCAGTTAACCAGTGAATACAGGGTGCAGTGGTGGGTACGATAATCACAGCCAGTTATGAATCTTAGTGCACCATGATAGACAGCATCCAACATCTGCAGGGTGCTTGTAGGAGCGTTCATGTAGAGATAATGTCACCGTAATCGATGGAGGGAAGAAAAGTCACAGATACAAGGCGTTTCCTAGCATTCAGTGTTAGACATGATCTATTTCTGAAAAAGAAACCCAGTTTAACTTTCAGTTTCTTTACTAGGTTTTCCACGTGAAGCTTAAAAGAGAGATGCAAATCGACCAGGATACCCAAATATTTATAGGAATCAATAAACTCAATAGGGACACTGTTTGCGGATAAAATCAGAGGAAGATCTGCTGGGACCGACTTCCTATTTGGAAAAAAACATCCCTTTTGTTTTATCAACATTTAGGACAAGTTTGAGCCAGAACAAATCTGACTGGATGATGTCAAAAGCAGATTGCAGAAACTGGAAAGCCTTAGCAACTGTTTTAGCTCGACAGTAAACAACTGTATCATCAGCGTAGAAATGTAAGGATGCATCAGGGATGCTCTGACCTACATTAGCTATGTAGATTGTAAAGAGGGTTGGTCCTAAGACTGAGCCTTGTGGTACACCATTTTTAACTGTTAAATAACTGGAAGAAGTACCGATGTTGAACACGATGCCTCTGATCAGAAAGATAATTAGAAAACCAACCAATGGTGTGATCGGAGCCTGCAGCTCTGGAGCCACATGCGGCTCTTTGTGTCGCTCTGTAGCAGCTCTTTCAAGCTTTGACAAAAACTGAAAAACTGAATTTTATTGGTTGTTATAACAACAACTAAAAGGGCCAGTTTTAACAGTTTTACTGTTATTTATTTTGTAAATATATGCATACTAGAAACATTACAAGGAGTAAAACATACTCACTCACTTTACGCTTTGTTTCTTCAAAGTAGGATACGTAATTTTTCTACAATAAAAAAAAATCACATAAGAATGCATATTTTATGGTTTTAGTTTTTAGAAACTGGGCAAAAACTAGATTATTTTTTCCTTCTTTACAAGAATCTCATTTTTTATTTTGACTTAAAATGTAAATATATGAATAAATGTTAAAAATCATTAGATATTTTTGGTTTTATAAAATCACCCGTCCAGAAAAGCGCCCTCCAACAAACTTAAAGTGGTCTGTGGGCCACCAGTTGAGAATCCCAGCTTTAGCAGGTATTGTGGCTCCGGACTCCTTTAGTTTAGTGAACAAAGGGGCAGAAATGGCTCATTTGATCATAAAGGTTGCAGACCGCTGATGCACCTTCCTCCAGCAGGGCAGGGAACTACGGTAGTCTCCGCTTAAGCCTGAAGCAGATTCACACGTGGTTTTTAAGATGCACAAAAGCTACAGTCAACACCAGCAACACGGAGTGGACCAGCTGTGCTCTTATACTTGTAAAAAAACTGCACAACAGCTGCACACGTGGCTCCCAGAGATAAGAAAAGATGCTATTTATAAAGCTGTCCATACAAAACCAGCATTCTTTGCTGTTTGCTAATATCTGCTGCTACGTTCTGTAGTGTAGGTGACTAGAGGCACAAAATGGTGAGAGAATGCACACATTTATACTTAATGTTGCATAAACTCAAGATAAATTTAGTCCAAAATTCACAGGGTGTCATGACAAACTGCAGATTTTTGATGCAATGGTCACAAGAGTGTCAAACAACGGCAACCAGTGTTCCCAGATCTCGCAATAGAAACAAGCAACCAGCTCCATGAAAACAAGCCCAAAACAGGCCCAACTGGCAACCCACCAAATTGTGAAAACAGAGACAGTTTTTAAACAGTACAGTATAAACATACATTTATGATGGCATTACATATAAACAGCAAAATTATGCTTAACACTTTGAATAACATACTATTACATTCTAAAAAATAAAAATAAATTCAGCATATACAACATTAAGTCAGAGAGTCAGAGTCAGAGAGTCTTTATTGTCATTTGCACCGCATGTGGTACATGAGATGAAAACGAGATTATGTACACGAGGTCCCAGTTACATCCAACAACAAATGAAAGAGAAAAACAGTAATAACATCTAGAACTAACTAAGAAAAGCATCAACTAGTAATACACAGCTAACTAAGAAAAGCATCAACTAGTAATACACAGCAGCACGAACATGAGTTTGTATGAGCAGATGGTCACAGATGAACACAGATGAATACAGCAACAAGAAAACAGATCAGCATCAGTATGATGTGATATTTTGCAGTGTTTATTTTTTATTTTATTTTTATTTATTCATGAGTCTAACAGCCTCAGGGTAGAAGCTGTTCCTCAGTCTAGTGGTTCTACACTTGATGCTCCTCAACCTCCGTCCTGAGGGGAGTGGGGCAGAAGGAAGGTTAACTGTAACAGACGGTTTATTTGAAGAGCGAAACGTCTTCTGTTACAAATAAAGTCCAGTCGTTTTTCTCAGAGCCATATATATAGAGAGTTCCGACACTCTTTGATGTCGCCGATAGGCTGTCAATCGTTCCAAACAACGGCTATGGAAACCTTGTGGAGCTGCGCCCTCTGGCGGCGACGGAGCGCTACTGCAGGCAGAGTCAGACTGTTAAACAGACATGGAACAAATCGCCCCCTCCATGACCCACGTGACTTCCGCATTCCATTCTTACAACGGCACTCTATGGAAGTGTCGCAACTCTCACTTTATATGGCTCTGGTTTTTCTATAGAACGTTTTTTGAACCCACCAAGAATATTTAAATACAGGTAGTCCCCGACTTACGAGCGAGTTCCGTTCCTGCGAGGTGCTCGTAAGACGAAAATTCGTAAGTCGGAACCCGAAACAAGTGTCGCTTGAAGTTCGGATTTTTGGTCGTAAGTCGGAAAATGTATGCTAGCGCTGCGCCGAACACCCGTTTTTCAACACAAACATACATACTGGTTCATAAACATGCACAGAACTTTGTTCACAAACAGTTAGCTAACACACTTTCATCTAAAAACACATACCAGTGCTGTATTTTCTGTACAACTTTACTGTTCGTTAGTCCGCTTGTAAGTCCGGAACCTCGTAAGTCGATGTGCTCGTAAGTCGGGGACTACCTGTACACTGAACCATGTGTTCAGCTTTAATGGCTGTACGCCTAAGATTTACAGGGGGAAAAATCTTGAATAAGTTTAGTATTCAGCGAGCTATGACTAATTAAACGTGCAGATCCTTCATTGCACCTGTCAAACAGGTTGCACTGAGTAGAGCAGGCGACCGACCGGGCAATGCGGGATCTAGCTTTTATATGATATCTGTGGCGCTAACTGCACCTGAACGTAACATCTGCCTGGACGCAACATCCGTAGAAGGGACAAACTACCTTCCACCTGTATTTTGCTTTCACTCGTATAGAAAAACAAGCCCCCAAACGCGACTTAATGTTCAAAATAAGCCCAAAACCCCACAACTCGCAAATTTTACAAGCGGTTGTAGAAAAAATCAAGCCCAAAGTCGCTTATAATATGCGGACTTGGCGACTATGACGGCAACGCGACGAATGGCAACTCGCAAAGGAGTCTTCAAAATGTTTGCAAGTGTCCTTTATTCCCCTTCTTTACCATATTGTAGCCCACAGTCTTGTTATGTGAACGTTGAACATGTTAAGTCAAAGTCAAAGTCAACTTTATTGTCAGAACTGCAATATGTACAGGACATACACAGGACCGAAATTGCGTTTCTCTCAGTCCCTCGGTGCAACAGTAACCATCTAAACACTAAACACTAAAACATTTAATAAAATAAAAGTGTAACACTGTCCTGAGTTTTTTCATAATAGTATAAAAGTATGAAAATTTACACCAACACTGAAACACCAAACACCCAATGAACATAAGCATAAAATGAAATAATAAAAGTGTAATACTGTCCTGAGTTTTTGCATAGTAGTATAAAAAGTATAAAACGTATATCTATAAAATAAACTGAAGTTTCTAGCGTTGACATTTGCAAAGAGTGGCACAGCAGCATATAAGTGAGGCCCTGTTTACACGGACACTGTGTGGGGGAAACGCAACTTTTGGGTATGTTAATTAGGTGAAAGTTTTGCGTTGACATGGGCGAATTCTGTGGATACGACTCTCTCCCCCCACCCCCCGTACTCATGAATTTACTGTAGTTACCATGCTGGGCCTGTAGATGGCGCTGTGATCTTTGGAACCTTCACTACTGCGCATGCGCCACTGCTGCCTGCCTGAGGTAAACAAAGCACACGAGGCAGCCTGTTTTCCTCTCTGGCTAAAAGTTCAGCTACTACAAGTTGTTGTCAACAAGTTAACAACAAGTTAAAGCTGGAATTTGGATAAGAGTCAACAGATCTGACACCAAGTGGGGCCGCTGCACACCAGCTGACTGGACGTCTGGACCGGAACCGAGTCAACATGTCTGACTTTAGTCCGTGAGAATCAGCTGATTTACAGCAGCGCTACAAGGTAAACAATGTTCTTAATAATGTTTCCTTGTGTTTAGTTCGATCACAGAACAACCAACTGAGGTTTTATTTTTATTTTTTTCCTGCGAGGTCGAAGCTGTTCCACGAAGCGGACCGGCGGTTCGGATGTGGGTCCAGTTTCCACCAGGATGAAAACAACAGAGTCCAGTTCATTAAAGTTCGGTTAACGTGTTTTTAAAAGTGTTCAATTTAATTCTCAGTGTTTGTGACATGAGTTTGTGGTGTTGAATAAATAAATAAATTAAAAATCAACCTGGTGTCTTCATTTTCAACATGCAGCATGTTAGGCATGACGTAACGAGTCCAGATAGCTTCATTTAGCTCAGATAAATTTAAATATCTCCCACGCTAACATAAATACTGTTTATTATTGTTAAACTGTTATTATATAGCACATTTAGTATGTTATAGTGCAGCGTGACACGTGAAATGTCCGACTGCCTCGTTAACAGACAACTGGATCCAGGCAGCTGGCTCTCTTCCAACACAGATGCAGGTAAGGTGTAGAATAATTAAATATGAGAATCAAAATATATTCCATCAGCTATAGTTCAGAAAGTGGTGCGTGTGTCCACTGTCCAGTCCACCGCCATTGTTAAAATGCCGGCTGTCTGCGCGTGCGTGCTGCGTGCATGTGTTCAAACAAAAGCTCCACGGGAGATGTTTACATTATCAACGGGGGGTCAGCGAAAAAGTTCCACCTTGAGAGCAGGGTCAGAAAAGTATCGGAGTCAAAGAGGGGGGCCAGCAGCGTCGTGTAGGCGATAAGCAAAGTCGCAAAGAGAAAGTAGCGGTTACACTCAAAATACGCGCCGTGTAAACTGGCCCTTAATGTACACAGTATATGTATGAGGTAGTTGATGTTGGTATAGAGGCAAAGTGGCATATGCAGTGAGGCACATAAGGCACATTTGGCATCCTTAGATAAGGCTAGTCAGAGAATGCTGTATATGTATCTGCAGTAGTGTAGATAAAAGTAGTGTAAATGTAAACAGTAGTAATAAATGTAAAGCAGTAGTAATAAATGTAAACAGTATTAATAAATGTAATATTAATGTAATAATGTAATGTTCAAATAATTTGCGTGAAAAATCCAGTCTCAAAATAGTCATGGAGTCGTCAAGGGCGTCTTAACATGTCTCGAGTATTAGAGATGAATTTTGGCCACTTCACAGGCGTTCTGACCGAAGACTTAAAAAAAATAAAAAATACTGATCTAAATCTACCTACCGGTATCTTCATTTGATACATGCACTCTAACAGAGTGGAGGAAAATGCAAAAGCTGCTTGGTGAAGACCAGGCTGACACGATGAATTGTAGAAGGTCCAATTCTGTTGCCGTCCAGAATTGTCAGGTAACATCCAGCACCTGAAACCCTCCGGATAGAGGGCGAAACATCTTTCCACAAAAAAAAGAAACCGTCCAGATGACCTGATTGAACATTTTTGGATTTTGTACCTGGATGACTGAGCATGAACTTTGATGTCGTGAACCATGTTGGCTGTGGCCGCCTGCCTGGGAGGAGTCGACGGGGGAGAAGACAGCCCCCAGAAACCATCTTATCACCAGCAAACTGGTTGGTCCACTTAAGGAGTGTACTGTTTAGTGGGAAAACAGTTTACTTGGGACTCCTCAGACTGATGAAGTGGGTGAAACGTCTTTCCACAGAAAAGAAACCGTCCAGATGACCTGAGTGACCATTATTGGATCCAGCACCTGTGACAAAAAAAAAATTCATTTTTTTTAAAGGGATGTGTATGGTATATCTCCAGGTAAAACAGAGTTCCTGACTGGAATTTATACTTTGATCAGCTTCTTCCCAAGAAATAGTCATTGTCAGTGATGAGGAACACCCGGCAATGCAACATATGCAGAGGAAGCTGCCCTGATAGATAATCATATCAGTTGTTGGATATAAGACAAAGATCATAAAAAACATGTATATTGTATTTTTTTGATGTCAATAGGTTATACAGTATTCTGCAGCTAAATGATGCTCGCTTTCCTTTTTGTTCATAGCGTTGTTTTAACTTTTCTCTGGTTTCTGGTATGACAAACATTCACAAACTTTTATGGAACATTTACTAAAAGGAGAAAATGTATTTTGTAGGGATAGATTGTGTTTGTGTGTTTTAGAAACATTACATACACAAAAATGATTCATTTTCAGGAAAGGTTATGAATGATTAATGTCTTATGTGTTGTAGGTGTTTTGCTCACAGGCAGAGATGGTCGACACAAACGGTTAATATCAAAATATTAATATTTAAACAATTAAATCATTGGTCAGCTTATAAAATTGTAATAGCATTAAAATAATGAACAATATGTGTTATCACAATAAATTTCTACTAAAATATCATTATTAAACCGCCCTATAATACATGATGATTCATACTTAAATATTTCCTGTATTGACCTAATATGCAGTTGTTTATGAAAATATTTAAGTTTTCAGTGGTTAGATGTAGAGTGTTTTTGTACTAACCAAAAAACTTATTTTTACTTTTGTTTTATTATGATAAAATAACTCATTTTTAGTTAGAAAATAAGAGTCAACACCACCCCATATAAACCCTCTTACTTTTATGATCACCCTTCTCTTTTTTTTAAATTTGCACATTAATTGTATAACGATGCTCCGAGCGGAGCATCTCCAGTGGATTGTTGGTAATGAGTTTGACTGGAATCAGCGTTTATCTGTAACTAAAGCCTCCTGTGTTCTCATTACAGCAACCATTCTGCCTCCTGCAGACATGAGCTTTTATTATCCTTACAATAAAGAAAAATCAAAGTCAAATTTGGTCAATGTCACTGTATTCCCCATAGTGATCATTCTCTTTCTTCACAAAGCCAAAGCTTTTTCCACTGTTCTCTGTCGGTCGGTCCATTATCTTTATCCGCATTTTTCTTTTTGGGTTGCGGTGGTCACTAGTGCCCATGTTCAGCCATCACTGCGAGAGAGGCGGGGTACACCCTGGACAGGTCACAAGTCCATCACAGGGCTACTTGGAGACAAACGGGACAAACGACCACTCTCACCCAGGGACAATTTAGAGTTGCCTATCAGCCTAACATGCTTGTTTTTGGTCTGTGGAAGGAAACTGAACTACCCAGGGAAAACCCAAGCCTGCATGGAGAGAACATGCAAAGTCCACCCAGAAAGACCCCCACACCTGGGATTCGGACCGGTGACCTTCTAGCTGAGCGGCGCCACCGTGCTTG
>JBBPBX010011504.1:40306-55799 GCA_038048925.1 Garcialebias charrua | reverse complement strand
TGTATGCTGTTCAGTGTCAGGAGGGCTGTGATCAGTCTTACATCGGGGAAACTAAACAGCCACTGGCCAAAAGGATGGCCCAGCACAGAAGATCAACATCATCAGGTCAGGACTCTGCGGTCTACACTCATCTCCAGGCCAGCGGTCACTCTTTCAGGGATGAAGATGTTCACATCCTTGATAGAGAGGAACAATGGTTTGAGAGAGGAGTAAAGGAGGCCATCTTTGTGAAAAGAAACCGTCCATCATTAAACAGAGGTGGAGGCCTCCGGGTTCAACTGTCCCCCACTTACAATGCTGTTATTGCTAGTATCACTCAGCCCTCTGTGAATAGCAAACAACCATCAGGGTGTTAACGATCCATCGTCAGGCTGATGGTCCTCCTTGATCATGTGAGCAGCTGGTTTCGGCTGTCATCAGCCAACTGGTTGATCCACTGTGGGAGGGTGCTATTTATAAGACTGAGCTGAACACAGCTTCTCAGACTGAGGAAGTCTTTCGGACGAAAGACGAAACGTTTCTACAGTTTTTTTTGCTTTGTTTTGTTTTGTTTTTTGAATGTCCAGAGGACCAGACTTAGCTTTTTTGGACTGTTCAGGTGTATTTGAAGGCATGTTAAGTGCAATTTCATGTTAAGTGCAATTTGAAATAAGAAATATAAAACATGATAAAAATACATTTTTGTGTTTATTTCATTCCTATTCAAGACACTTTGATAAGAATGACTATATATTTAATATAGGCGGATACAGTGTATCTATGTTTACAATTTTGGTTGGTGGTGTGCCTCGGGATTTTTTCAATGAAAACACTGTGCCTTGGCTCAAAAAAGGTTGAAAAACACTGTTCTAAGGTCTAAGGAGATTCAATCAGTAAAATGAAGACATCAGTTGAGTTTGTAATACATGTTAAAACAGAATAAAAGCCTTTTTGCGGCATAAAACCGATCTTTGAAGTTTTCTTGAACTAACATTAAAATCTTGTCTCGTTCTCGCGAACTCTGTAATTTGTCTCGTCTCGTCGAGAGTTTTGTATATCGTTACACCCCTAGTGATCACGCAACAACGACGGGACTTTTTTGGGACTTTTTGCCCCAACGAGCCTCCATGAAGAAACCAGCCTCCGGTAAGAAACTTGGCATTTTTACAGTTGCCGCTGTCCGCTCGAGCCGCTGTCCGCTCGAGCATTCAATCACCCCAAAAATAAAAATAAACGTTTTAATCTCAACAAAGACTTTCACAGCTGCAGTTCGGCTCGTAGAAAACCCACTCAAGTAGTAACGAGGCTCATGTACAGCTGATTTTATCTGCCTGGTGTACAAAACGAAACAAAAAAAAAGACCGGAAAAGGAGCCAGACGCTGCTCACACTGCGCGTCTTCAGACGCGTTCTGTGTGAACAGACATCTGTTGACAAGCAGCAAACACAGTGCGTTAGGAGCTTTTTTGATGCGCGAAAAGCGTTTGGTGGGAACTCGGCATAACACTTGGTTTGGAAATAACCTGTATCAACAATAGCTCTGGTCAGAGTTTTTTTCATTTACACTTTATTTATCCAGGTAGTCTCATTGAGCTACGAGAACTCATTTTCAAGAGAGACCTGTTGAGGGAGCAGATGGTGGGGGTTACCAAAAACACCTCCCTATGGGTTGAAAAAGACATTCAGTGCTCCTGATAGTTTCTGACATGAAAGAGCATGAAAGAGATAAAGCAGGCAAAACTTAATGGATAGATGGGCATATCTGTTCAGGGACTGCAGTTGCTGGTATGGATCAGGGTGCTTATGTCGGACTGTTCCTTCCAACAAACGGAAGCAAGTTTGTTCCGTCAGTGAGGACTGAACTTGGAAAAAGAGCCTTCTCCTACTCCGCTCCGGCTTCCTGGAATATCTTACAAAAAGATCTGAAGCTCTCGGCCTTGACCTCTCTAAATGGTTTTAAGAATCTGTTGGAATCCTGGCAAAAGCCAATGCAGATATGTTCCTGTTTTTGATTTTCTACATCTACCTTATAATGTTTTGCTAGTTTTGATAATTTGTTTAAAAAAAAACCTGTATTTCTCTCTTATGTTTGTCTATTGTTTATTGTTTAAGGAAATTCTACCATTGCTGTTCATCATTCTTTAGTTTGTAGCAGGTCGCTCTTGTAAATGAGTCCACGAGGCTCAATGAGATTTACCTGACTAAATAAAGGTTGAATGAAAAGTACTGTACTCAACAAATTCAACCACAGAGTCGAATCCAACAATCACATTTCTCTCTGCTTTGGAAACCACATTAACCAAATACATAACATATGAGGCTTGTCATACGCAATATGTGAAATCAGAAGTGCCCAGATGTCTGGCAAACAGAACTTCAAGAGCAATTGAATACAGTGCTGTAGTTGTGGTTTGCGCCAATTAAAAAAAACAACAGAAACAGGATCTAGGAAGCTTTGTTGCTAACAGGACATCAAACAGTGACGGCCGATAGCTGACAAGCCTCGTATGCAATGTACTTGGTTCATGCGATCAATTGGATTTGACTCTGTGGCTGAATTGGTCGAGTACTTGCATCTGTCCGAAACACTTCGTTGGAGGGAACGGGCTGACAGAGAAACACCCTGATTCCATTCCAGCGACTGCAATCCCTGAAAGGGTATGTCCATACAGACTTCTTCCTTTCATGTCAGAAACTATCAGGAGCACTCTAACAATGTTCAGTCAGGTCATCTGAACGGTTTCTTTTTTTTGTGCCTTTTTTTGCTTTCATCTTTCATCCAAAGGACTTCATCAGTATGAGAAGAGCCACAAACAAAATGAAGTCCCACAAATACCACATTCCCAAAGTGGGAAATAAAAATTTGCTGATGATAAGCTGGTTTCTGGGGCCCACCCTCTCCCGTCAACTCATCTGAGGCAGTCATGTCAAAATGGTTCAAAGCACAAACAGTACATGCTCAGTAATCCAGGTACAAATCCAACAATGAACTGTTGGTGTTTTGAACCACTGTGGCAAGACTGCCTCAGAGGCATTGACGGGGGAGAGAGCGGACCCCAGAAACCATCTTATCACAAGCAAACTTGTTTTTTCCTCACAATGGGAGTGTGGCATTTGTGAGACTCCAGTTTGTTTGTGGCTTCTCGGACTGAAGAAGTCCTTTG
Organism: Garcialebias charrua; assembly: GCA_038048925.1. Lineage (NCBI taxonomy): Eukaryota > Metazoa > Chordata > Actinopteri > Cyprinodontiformes > Rivulidae > Garcialebias > Garcialebias charrua. Next base: position 52,657 of record JBBPBX010011504.1, on the reverse strand, counting down.
GACGAAGGATGAAACTTCTCCGAAATTTTTTTAAATATACTGTATACACTGTACTGTACTTTCTGTAAGTTTCATCAAAATCTGTCCTGTGGTTCTTGAGCTATTTTGCTAACAGTAAAACACTGAGCTAACAGCTACCACAGCTATGGTCCTAGCACATCGAATTTTAGCTCAAACATCCCCTAAAGCTAATCAGTTGTAAATGTCCATCCAGTGATTACTTTCTGTAAGTTTCATCAAAATCTGTCCTGTGGTTCTTGAGCTATTTTGCTAACAGTAAAACACTGAGCTAACAGTAGTTCAGACCTCCAGAGAGCAGGAGGTCGTGCTACGACAGAGTCAGTCCGAGCAGAGGAGGCTGCGGTCGGACACATGAGCTGGGAACGGTCGGTGGACTCTCTGGAAGTGTCAGAGCTCCAGAGAGCAGGAGGCCGGGCTGCGACAGAGTGAGTCCGACCAGATGAGTCTGCTGTCGGACACATGAGTTGGGAACGGTCGGTGGACCTTAGCGGCCGAAGTTGGTACTGCGCCCCTAGAGGCCGAAAGTGGTACTGCTCCATTTTTTTCGTCAGAATGAATGGAAACGCTCATATCTCAGCCAAAAATTGGTCTAAAAATATGGGAAAAAATCCTTAAATATGTCGCAGGACATGAAAATTAGTTTAAAAAAACTGCGACTTATAGGCCGAAAAATATCGTAAGCATGAACTGTTGGTATCAGGAGCAATAAATGTATTTTTCAACCCACCCACACTAATTTGTTTATTTAGGTGCTTAATTCAGCTCCCATTTAAGACATTTTCACTTTTGAAAAATTGTCATGTCAGTGGTATGACATGCTGCATCACTGCCTTCTTTATTTTTTGATTCTGTGATCCCTCATCCCCTCCCAGAGCGGCTTCCCTTTGCCCAGATGGTCTGTTTGTCACTGCACCCAATAATCAGAAAGAGAGGAAAAGAACTGTAGAGCCCATAATCAGACACCCACAGGGAATTAGGCCTGTGCACATTAGCCTGCCACACTGTCGATACGCGCCATGGGAATACAGTTGACAGACACACAGAAATACGCATACAAACACAAAACCACTCCCTGTAGAACAGTGAACAAAGGAGCTACAGATCTGGCAGCACCACCACATAAATGCCACTGTACTATATGTATATTGTTATATAAAATACTAAAAATATCATCAGATATACTGTATACCTTTACTTTAGCATTTCTTTTAAGCTTTATTTAACCAGACAGTTCCAAATTTCTAACTACAGTAACCAAAGTTCTCTTTTTCAAAAGGAGGCCAGGGTCTGATGGCAGCCAAACATGTTTTTGGACTGTGGGAGGAAAACGGAGTACCCGAGGAAAACCCACACAAACATGAGGAGAACATGTAAACTCCATACAGAAAGATCTAAAGGTCCAAACCGAGGAATGAACCCAGGACCTTCCTTCTGTGAGGCAACAGCACTAAGAGCACTGAGCTGTCGTAATGCCAAAAAGCAATATTCTTTTGGTCCATTTTTTAGATTTTATTATTATTTTTTCTTCTTCTTAAAGAGTGCAAAACTGCAACGAGTTTTACGTAAACAAGTTAAAGATAAGCAGCAAACTGTGTGCACAAATAAACCTGTGCGTGACACTCATGAGCGTGGAGTGTTAAGATGAACTCCAAAGTGCAGCGCACAAAGGCCATCACACTCAACCAGCCCCACACAATGAAAGTCAGCACCGAGCTGAGTCCAGCCATCCAAGCCTCTTCTATTTACTGAGATGAGGCAGCCAGAGGCACATGTGCATCAGAGGCCTCTCCACGGGCTGCTGATCCCAGCCTGAATACACTGATGAATAGGTCAGCAGAGGCTCTTTGTTGACCTGTAGCATCACATTCATCCAACACTCAACTGATCTGCGTGTCCCACAGACACTCACAGACTCATTTGTTTGGTATGGGGCACAAACATATTTTTTCCAACCTCTTATTTGTATATTTCTACAAAAAACAAAAAAAGATTACCGTAATCAGGTTTTGTTGCAATTCTCCCCAAAATGTAAATGCTAATATTAACGAAGCGCTGACAATAACATTTAGCACTATCTTATTGTGATAAATCATATAAATGCCCTTGTGGCATACATACCCTTACAATTCAATTGCTACTCATGCCAAAATTTTACAAACAGATTGGGATCTTGTTAATCTCTAGATAATTGTGAAGCAGTCCTGAAGCTGACTAATAATAGTTCTAATAAGTGGCAAAATAATTATAGCGCTGCCTACTGTTCCTCCCACATGGCAGTGCTGTGCTTCCCAATACATTTGACTGGAAACCACAGTAACAGCAACCTTTAAGGCCACCAGAAAGTAAAAATATCAGTGAATGGGATTTTATTCAGATTATGCTCATCTTCGAGCTACTTTTTATCATTTTAACAAGCATAACATGGATGTTTGTCATTACTGAAGGATTTAAATAGTGAATGTTTGCAATTTTCAAGAAGAACATTTTCCTGGACTGGAACTGAACAAGAAATGCAAATAAACGATTTTTGGCCGATATCCGATATGTTAAAACTTATTTGGCCAATAATCGATGCCAATACCGATATTGTATTTACAGGTACAGTCCTTTGTCAGAACATAGCCCTCTTATTTAGGCTTATTTACTACAAAAATTGTGTAACCGCTGTAAGAGCTGGTGACATATATTCAGTAACAGCCATATGCATAGCACTTTAACATACTGTATATTAAATGAAAAGTGTTGAATGTTGTTTATTAGCATTAGTCACCTGCGATGCTGTCTCACTTGTGGAGGCTTGTTCCAGGTTCCTAGCTGCAGTGTGGAATCCTCTGCACTCCTGTCTATGAAGGACAGCCTTCTAAGTTCAAAGTTTTTGTCTATCCATTGTGCTGTAAGATTAATCATGCTAACGGGGCTAACACGACATCCAAATGTCTGCAGTAAAACTCACCCAACAAGTTGTGCTATAGACTATTAGCTTCTCAATGACGTCAGACATGGCGATTTTAACTCGGATAACGTTACGTCGGAAAAATATCTCAGACTGCAGACGATGTAGCGAGGCTCAATGTAGTCCACAAATCTTCGGAATCCGACATCCTCACCAATGAAAAATAAAACTTCAACACCGCCGACATTTGGAATATAACTTGCCGCCGTGAGATCGGGTGACATCGCGTTGCGCTGCCGCTGCAACGTCATCACGTTGCACTGCTGCTGCAGGCAAAAGCAGCGCCTTTTATATCGGCGAGTTATTTTAATGGAATGGCCGATGTCCGATATTGAAAATTAACGTTAATATCGGCCGATACCATGTTGATAATATTGTGTATCCCTAAAATCTTTGTTTGGGAGCATACCAATGATTAAAACACATACCGTAACACTTATTATTATATTATTATTACGGTAATATTATTATTATTCTCTCCCTTATTTTCTGAAGCACTTGTTTTAAAAGACATCAAATATTTTTTTCTGTGGTAAGAGCAGGGGGGCCGCCAGGAATATTGGGCCCCATGACAAAAAATCCAATTGGGCCCCCCTGCACAGCTGCTTTTGCCACATCTCTAGAATCTAACTGATCCAGCAAAAGTTTTACATAAATAACATTAAAGGCTTGCTTCCTTTGGTCCAATACTGGTACTAGCACAATATTTACTGTTAGTGAATTGTACATGCAACCGTCTGCATAGAGTATGCAATTCACTATTTAAAGCAAGATTAAAAACTACACATAAAAATGCACTAAAAGCCATATATTAATCTCTATTTTTATTGCACAAATTCAAAACAAATGACAGTAAGCATATTTGTATGCTTAACTAAATATTCTAATCTGATCTACAAAATGTTGAACAACTGGGAGATAAAGTTAGGGAGGCCAGACTGAGATGGTTTGGACATGTCCAGAGGAGGGACAGTGGGTATATTGGTAGAAGGATGTTAGAAATGCAGCTGCCAGGAAAAAGACAAAGAGGGAGGCCAAAGAGGAGATGGATGCAATTAGAGAGGACATGAAGGTAGTTGGAGTGAGGACAGAGGATGCAGAGGACTAAAAATATGTGTATCTTATTATCTTTTGTTGAGTTAATAAATCTAAGATTTTGTCACTTCCGCCTCTTGGTTCAGTAATTTTAATGAAAAAGACCTGTCTGTGGTTGGATGGTGACGTGTGGTTCATAAAACTTGGGTTGCGAGCTCAGAGCCGCGATGACAGACAACAGACAGAGAAGAGAGGGAGGGAGCTGCGGGAGCAAAAAAAAAAAGACGAGGAGCCCCACCGCCGGCAGAGACACGACGAGCAAGCGTGGCGTGCGCATGTGTTCTGAACGCAAACACGCTTCAAATTATTGTTAGTTCATATATCTGCTCTCAAATCAGTGGTAACATACCAATGTTCCCTCTAATTTTTCACGTGTCTGGGCATACACACAGCTCTCTGAGCACACTGAGGTGAGGACCACTATGAGCAACATCAGAAGTGCACACACGCAGTTCTGTAGATAACATACATTTATAATAATGCAGTATTCTACAGGTAATAAAGAATCATTTCACAAAGAATTGATCTTTATTCTTTATCTTGCAGCTAATGCATGCAGCTCAAAAACCAGTTTTATTTAACTACAGACTATTATTTTATTTGAATTAGACGTTTTAACCATTTAACTTTATTTATTCATGTTCCTCAGAGGGAAAATCAACCTTCTTAAACTGTCAGCCTCAAATAAATATACAGTATCTAATTTAGAGGATTTTTATTTTAATGCTTGTAGGGGTTGTGTTTAAAATCTCCACATTACTGTATTATTTTTTTATTGACAAAATATTTATTTTACTGAAAGTTTGTAAAAAATTTATTTTCTTCCTTGGTCCCTGGGTCAACATCTGCAGAGCTCAGAAACTGATGCTTGGTTCTGGACCTGCTCCTCTGCACACCTGGTCTGGTTCTGCTCTTCCTCTTTATCACGTGACTTTATCGTGCACTGACCTCCATTCAACTTCTGCATCTTTTTCTTATTTTTCCTGCAGATTTGGTGCTTGACAAATAACTTCCTCCTTCAGAAAGGCCGGGGATTGTTTGTGTTCAGCGGTGTGTATGTGCATGTGTGTGTGTGTGTGCGCGAGTGTGCAGCTTCTCGCTGTAACGCGTTTGATATTTGACTTTATTCAGATAAAAGACGTGGTGTGGATTATTTATCATACCTCTGATTTTACTTGACCTAACAACGAGATTTAAAATCTGTAGTTTTAACACTAATTGACCCACGTACCTGTCCCGGTGTGACAAACTACGTGACTTCTGCATGATCTGACTGTGAAGCTGCATACAAACTTGCTTGCTTATAAGACCCGCCTTCCTTTTAGTGATTGGTCAAAACAACGTGAGCTTCAATGTGATTGGATGTAATCGCTGTCCATCAGTCATTTTAAGTTGAGGTGGACCTGCGGGCTGACGAGTTAAAGCAGCTAGGAACATACCATTTCATGCAGATACAGGGGGTGTTTGTTAAATATGAGGATGTTTGCTTTTTGGTCTGGGAGAGATAATATTTAAATTTTACTGTTAAAACAAGTAAAAACAAAGCTACTGCCATTAATGTATTATTATCAGGGGCCAAAAACACCATGGAAAAAAAAAGGCCAATCTCTGCTGGGCCCCTGTCAGTCCAGGGCCCTTGGAATTGTACCAACTTTTACCCCCCATACGGCGCCCCTGGGTAAGAGCACTCACTATGCCCTACCTTACGTGCTACATGTACGGTATGCTATGACAAAGACCAGATATCTCACTCTGATTGGATTTCAAACCCAAACATTTTAACAGTTTTTAGCATAAATTTACTTAAATTATTAGGGGTGTAACGGTACGCTAAAATCACATTTCGGTTCGGTTCAATTACAAGGAGGGCTTGGTTCGGTTTATTTTCGGTACAAAAAAAAAAGACAAAATAAAGACTTACAAAATGTTTATTTTGAAAATATGCCAAAAATATGTTTGTATTGTATTGTAGTAATAAATAAAAGTGACCCATTTGGATGATATTTTAAATAAACAGCACTCTACAATAAATAAATTATATTAAAAATAATAAAAATCTTAATAAATACAATAACAGTCAGAACCAGAACAATAAGCAGCAACAGACTGTTTACAATCTAACTAATCAAGTTTTTGTCCAGTAGCAGCAGTGTGGCTGTATTTGTCCTCATTACTCACAACCTCTTCTTGGTGGGACAGGTCCTGGAACAGTTCAGAGTTCAGTTCAGTCATCACACACTTCTTAGCTGCAGCAGGTGATCTCTGGTGGATTTCCCTGAAGTGGAAGAGACATGCTACCTCTGTAACTGGAAATACTGGAAATAAAAAACAGAGGTAAAAAAAATAAGTTAATAAGATTATGATTTTAAATAATAATAAATTATAAATAATAATTATAATAAAAGAACAATACCTCTTGAACGGTTGAATCTCCCACTCATCATCAGGGCAGGGCTTAAATCAGCTCCAGGACTTGTTCACAATCAGTTTTAGTTTTTTCATAAAGAGCTGAACTTTTTGACTTAAGTGTTGACGTGATGGATGTCTCATAGCAAGGATCAACTGCGCATAAAAAACATTCAGACTTAGATTCAGATCTTTAAAAACTCATACAGTTTGTGTTATTGCTCTGGACCGCTCTGATTACCTGATAAAAGTTGTTTAAATGCAGCTGCTTTTAGCAGTGTTTCTGCAACAGCTGCTGTTTCTGTTCACATTCCGATGACGTAGTTTCCAGCACGTTCACGTTAGACGTGTTGCTGCTGCAGAGAGCTGCGTTACGCAGCTGCTGCAGAGTCTTCATGAAACAATGTCCACAAACACAGCTTTGAATGTGCACTCGTCTTAATAAGAAAGCCATAACGTTCCCAAACAGGAGACCGGAGCGAGTAGCTAATGGCTAATAATGCTGCGCGTGCTGCGCGATAATAGCTCCATGCTGAAACGCGCCCAGGAAATTTTGTTCCGCGGCGCATATATTAACGTTCAATGAGTGAAAAAATAACCGAAACGGTACGCAGGTGGACCGAACCGAACGTGCTGTACCGAAACGGTTCGGTACACCCACTACAACCGTTACATGCCTACTAATTATCAACTATGAACGTATTAATCACCTCATTTATGTAACTTACTCACATGATGAACTTACTACTGTCTTTGAACAAAAGGCAGCATAGTGGGACTAATTAAAGTGTGGAGCTGATTTGCTTAGCTTCATGGTAGCTAACAGCTGCTCTAAATGAACAACAAACAGCTCCACTCACTAACCGTGTTTCCATCCATTTTCATTTCGAATTTTGAGCTAATTTTTGAAATCTCGCAAATGTAAGAATTATCACTAGAAAGCATTACCGTCATCCATCAAGTACATTATTTTATCAACTAAAATTATTGAAGTTCCATGATTTGGTAGACTATAATATTTTATCAGTTATGTATAGAGCTCAAAATAATGCATTACCTTTAAATATCCAAATGCACTTTGTTAAAAGACAAAGTTGTTATAATCTTAAGGGAACAGAGTTGTTTGTAAAACCACAATTCAGAACCAGTTTGAAGGGACGTTCTACCTCAATCCAGGGAATTAGATTATGGAATGGCTTGGAGAATGTAGTTAAAAATGCCAAGTCAATGTTTACATTTAAAAAAATGATCAAAACAAATGTGTTAAAAAAAAAAGCAGAAGTGTTTCCATCAACTGGCTTGAATCGCATCTACCGGGCCACGCACAGCGTCATTACGTCAGACGTCAGCGTCATTACGTCAGACGTCAGCGTTACGCATGTCTACAGTAAACAGGAAGTAGCGGTTGAAAACAGAACCCGGCCACACATCTCGTCAAAATGGAGAGAATATTTCAGGTATGTGTTGCTATCGGGCAAGTTGTATTTATTCTGTCATGCCAACTAGTTTTAGCGATGTTACATGTTGTCCGGAGCGGAAACAGCTGATCAGTCACATGACGTAAATGTTCGCTACGGCAGAACTGAGTCGGCAAATCTGTTTCCATCTGTCGTTTTGCGCATCAGCTCTGTTTCGAAACCCCCAAAAACCACCTCAAGCGAGCGTATCAACTTTGGGGCGAATTAGGGGAAGTTAAATCGCATTTTGCCGTTTCCATTCAGCTTTTCTGATGCGATGCTTCAAAATGCGCATCTAGAAACCTTGATGGAAACACGGTTACTGTTTAGATTCTTGAGGGTGGACAAAGCACAACATTTTTCAATCTTCGGAATCCGACGTCCTCACCAATGGTCACAAACCCTTCAATATTGGTGAAAGCCAAAAATCCCAAAATTCCAAATCGGTCGGGCTCTACAAGATAGTCCAGTGGAATGTTACTGGAAAAATGCAAGAAAGGAAACAAATAAATAATAATAATTAATTCAATTTATAACGCACTTTTCATTAGTGAAAATCTCAAAGTGCTACACACATTGAATGCTACACACATTCATACACCGGTAGCGGCAGACTACCATGCAAGGTGCTTTCCAGACCTACCGGGAGCAACTCGGGGTTAAGTGTCTTGCCCAAGGACACAACGACACATGGTGTGGGGAACCGGGATTCGAACCACCAACCTTCCGATTGGGGGACGACTGCCATTACCACTACGCCACGGCCGCCCAAATAAGGCCTCAATCGAGCAGGTCGGATCACAAAGCGAGCAGGTCGGATCACAGCTGACCCTTCTCACCCTGCATACGGTCTGTTCGAACGACTCCCCTCAGGCAGGAGGCTTCGGTCAATTGGGACCAGAACCTCCCGCCATAACAGTTTCTTCCCCTCTGCTGTCAGACTTTTAAAAATAAATAAATGTTACATTTTTGTCATCTGTGTATGTTCCCATACTTGACAGACGAAATTGGTCTCTGCATTTAACCCAACCACCACCAGGTGGTGCAGTGAGCAGCCGTAGTCAGCGCCCGGGGAGCTGGGGAAAATAGATGTGCACTCATAGACACCCCAAGGTGTGCCGTGGCCGGGGTTCGAACCTGGGTCCTTCGGATCCCAAGTCCGATTCCCCTGCCACTACACCATTTTGAACATTCATAACCATGTTACCCCATAACTTGCCTTGGTCGCTGTATTTTGTATTTTGATTGGGAATCACTGTATCGCTGTATTTTGATTGCACCACTCTAATTGCGCTGTTTTTTAGTAGGTTTTGTTCACTGAATATTGTATTGATGTTTTATGGTTTATGTTTTTTATGTTTTATGTTTCTATATTTTATGCACCGTTATGCCGAAGCAAATTCCTAGTCTGTGAATCCTGTTCATCGACAATGGCAATAATAAACTGAATCTGAATCAGTCACAGTATTGTTTGTGTGTTTAGAGAAGGTTTATTACCGTACAAGGGATGAAGTCTTACATTACATTTTTGCTGATAAAAATTTGGAGGGAAAATATATTTACATTCTTGCAGTGTTAATTTGCTGTTAAAGGCCTTGGCAAGCAGAGGGAGCAATTTTATACACCACCATGTGCAGTGATGGAGCCAGAGGGAAGAGTGGCCAAAGGTGCCTTAATTTTTGGCCACCTCAACAGCCACTCCAGTCATTTAAGGAAACTACCTTAAATAAACTTTTAAGCAATATAAAAACTAGAAAGTTTTTTTCCCCAATGATTGAGGTGGTTTGTTTACATATGTGGCAACCAAATTTTTGGTAGAGGTTTACTTATACGTACAGTACAGTACCTAGATGTATCTATAAGAATAAATGGAAGTCGTTACCTATGCCTTAATGCATGCTCAAAAATCTAGGTACCCCTGTAGATTAAATCTAACAGGGTTGAGTCAGGTCCTCTGGAAGGACTCTTCTTTGTTGAAATGTTTTGTCTTTTATCCTAAAGACTTCTTCAGTCTGAGGAGCTGAAGCAAACTCAGTCCTATCCACAGTATTCCTGAGGGTGTCACTGTATTTGCGAATGTGCATTGAACTTCCTGTCCGACACCGGAAGTGCCTTATTCCATAGGCGGAGTATGGATCGCGGGTGTTTTTGAAAGTTATTTTCATTCATTTTATCGGAGCAAACACAGCTTTTGTTTAAACGGAACGTTTACTGAAATGTCCTACCGGGGTTCAGGTACCTGCTGTGCTGTTCGCGGCTGCACCAACAACCGGACCAAGCTAAATCTTTGGCTAAAACAACAGTGTTTTCAACACGGACCCAAAACAAAGAAAGAGTGTTCCTGCATCCTTCTCTATGGCTGTGTCTGCGCGATCAGGTAACATCTGTAATTTCTTTTTATTCAGGGAGGGTTTATTAATGAGAGTTTTGGATGATTTACTGTCTTAAAATGATATATGTCAGGCGCGACCGGTACTTTTAGCCGAGATAGCTGCTAATAAACCTTAGCCGAGAGGCCGGAGCAAACGCGTTCGCTATGTATGTATTTTTAAATTATGTCAGCGCGATCAGGTCACATCTGTAATTTCTTTTTATTCGGGGAGGGATATTAATGAGCGTTTTGGAAGATTTACTGTCTTAAAACGATAGATCTCAGATGCTCCCGGTATTTTTAGCCGGGATAGCTGCTAACAAACCTTAGCCGAGAGGCCGGAGCAAACGCGTTCGCTATGTATGTATTTTTAAATTATGTCAGCGCGATCAGGTCACATCTGTAATTTCTTTTTATTCGGGGAGGGATATTAATGAGCGTTTTGGAAGATTTACTGTCTTAAAACGATAGATCTCAGATGCTCCCGGTATTTTTAGCCGGGATAGCTGCTAACAAACCTTAGCCGAGAGGCCGGAGCAAACGCGTTGTAGTTTTAAATTATGTCTGCGCGATCAGGTAACATCTGTAATTTCTTTTTATTTGTCCCTCCTCTTTTAACAAAACGAGTGGTGTTCCCACATTTTTAATGAACGAAAACAACAAAGTTTGGACTGTCTTCAACTGTATTACTCGCATGTAAACAAACGGTGTTTCCGGTCAACCGGAAGTCGTGTGCACATTTCGCGCAAAGCATCATGGGACGTAGGAATACTGTGGATAAACAGCACCTTCTCATAGCGGATAAACCAGTTTGATGAGGACAGCCAAAACTAGTTCACATTCAAAAGGAGGGACCATCAGCCCAACAATTAATCATATGCATCAACAGCATTGTAAGAGAAGTACAGTTGAACCCAGAACCCTCCGTCCCCGTTTACTGATGGATGAGTTCTCTTCATAAAAATGGCTTCCTTTAAAGAAGAGAACTTGTATTAACAGTCCATTGTTGCAGTGATCTTGAATGATGCAATAACAGCATTGTAAGTTGGGAGAGTGGAACACGGAGGTCTCCACCCTGTTTAACAATGGACTGTTACCATATGAGTTTTCTTCTTTCCGAAGATGGCTTCCTTTAAGATGCGAAGAGAACTCGTCCATCGTGAAAGGGGGCGGAGGCAGGTTCAACTGTACCCTTCTTACAATGCTGTTATTGCAAATACCGCTCAGCCCTCTGTGAATAGCAAGCGGCCATCAGGGTACTTTTTTTTAAAGACCTTTATTCATACAGGTTAGTTCCCATTGAGCCACAAAGACTCAGTAGCCGTGTTTCCATCAAGGTTTCTAGATGCGCATTATGAAGCATCGCATCAGAAAAGCTTAATGGAAACGGCAAAATCCGAGTTAACTTCAGCACTTTGAGATTTTTATTAATGAAAAGTGCATTATAAATGGAATTCATTATTATTATTATTATTATTACTTCCTCTAATTCGCCCCAAAGTTATACGCTCGCTTGAGGTGGTTTTTGGGGGCTTCGAAACAGAGCTGATGCGCAAAACGACAGATGGAAACAGATTTGCCGACTCAGTTCTGCCGTAGCGAACATTCACGTCACGTGACTGATCAGCTGTTTCCGCTCCGGACAACATGTAACATCGTTAAAACTAGTTGGCATGACAGAATAAATACAACTTGCCCGATAGCAACACATACCTGAAATATTCTCTCCATTTTGCCGAGATGTGTGGTCGGGTTCTGTTTTCAACCGCTACTTCCTGTTTACTGTAGACATGCGCAACGCTGACGTCTGACGTAATGACGCTGATGTCTGACGTAATGACGCTGTGCGTGGCTTGGTAGATGTGCTACAAGCCAGTAGATGGAAACACTTCTGATCCGCATTAATTTGTATTTACATTTTTGCGAGATTTCAAAAATTAGCTCAAAATTCGAAATGAAAATAGATGGAAACACGGTTATTGACAAGAGAAACCTGTTACATACAACATACAGGCAGAAGAGAAAAGAGAACAAGAATGGAGGAAGCC
>JBBPBX010011504.1:0-35270 GCA_038048925.1 Garcialebias charrua | reverse complement strand
TTCAATATTTCTGTGATCTTTATGATGGATAAATAAACAGAGCCATTAAGTGACAATGGACACGTTAACTTAGTTTGATATGTCAAAGAGACACTATCATTTATTTAAAATAAATCAACTAAATTAACACCATTACACTTGATTGACATGATTTCACTTTCTTTCAATTCAAATACGTCAGCACACTTGATTTAACACAACAGACATAAATATTGGATGTTAACATATTTAGTCTGAGGGGCATTTCAGCTTAAAATAGTTTCCAGCTTAAGATTGAGAGGGAAAGGGAAAAGGAGGAATAAGAGGTTGGAGAGATTAAGTTATTTATCTCGAGTGTAACCAGAGATGACACTTTCCATCCGACTTCGGCTAAATCCCAGGTACGTTTGTAAACAGCTTTACCTTTTGACGATGCGTCTGATAAAGATATTACCAGCCTCCCAGGTGCACAGAGTCCTTCCGGCCCTCGTACGTCTGAACTGGTCGTTTACTTCCAACGTCTCCTCGGATCCGCGTCAGCCGTCAGAAACATGTGGCAGCTTCTGGCCGACTTCAAGACGAGATGTTTCTCAAAGAAAGTTCATTAGGAACTTTGGAGCTTTTGCTCGGGGAACTGGATGGAGGCGTCCATCAGTTCTAGCTGACAAGTTAGTCTTTGGCTCTTGACCAAGCTTGACCAGCTGCAAGGCAGAGAGCTTTCAGGTCTCTGTCCATTCAAACTCTCTGTCCATTCAAAGACTGAAGCGTTTCCGCACAGTTAGAACTTAAAAAGAGACTTAGAGAGGAGAGAAACTTGTCTCTTTTTCATTGGTCCACTCGTTATCACTATTCAAGGTGAAATTCAGCACAGAGAAGGAAATTGTTTAGGAAAAGTATCTGAGTGAGAGACTTTCAGACGCTAGATGAGAGTTTTAGCTGAAACTCGACAAAAACAATTTCAGTGTAAGTCAGTTTGACATTTTAGCTGAACTTTGACACCTTTTCACTTGCAGAAATGACACATTGATGTTTCACATTTAAAGAATAACAGCATATAACATATATCATGAAAATGACAAAAGTTATTCTTTTGATTACATTAGAATAAAATCAAAGGTAGAAATAGTCTCTTTTGGTGACTATATTCTGATTACAACTAATGGAATGATTTTGTGATAAATGTCTTGCTTTACAGAGAGGTCAGTAAAGATCATCTCTGGACAGTTCAAAAACCTTAATTTGACTCTGGGTAGGTCCACTACACAGTATAGCACCTTCCTACAATGCCTTGCATTGACCAAGGTGCTTAACAGGACAGAAAATATTTTAAAAAAACGGTACAATAAATCAGTGAAAATAGAATAAAAGTAACAGCAATAAAATGAGGCAATGGAAATAAAAAAGCTACATACTAAAATACCAAAGTAATAAAAGTTACACACTGAAAGCTTTTTTGAACAAGTGGGTCTTCAGTCTGGTTTTGAACAGAGTCAGATCAGAGGTGGCACGCAGCTCAAGGGGGAGGCTGTTCCAGGCTTTTGGGCCGGCAACAGAAAATGACCGGTCTCCCCATTGTTTGTACCTTGAGCGAGGCACCTCCAGCAGGTGTTGACTGGCAGATCGTAAAGCTCTGCTGGGGTGATGGACTTTCAAAAGTTCTGAGATGTACAGAGGTGCAAGTCCATTCAGAGCTTTGAAAACAAACAGCAGCAGCTTGAACTGTATCCTGAACTGAACCGGGAGCCAGTGTAGAGAGGACAGGACAGGAGTGATGTGTTCATATTTTCGTGTGTTGGTCAAAAGGCGGGCGGCAGAGTTCTGTACAAGCTGTAAACGGGAGATGGAAGATTGATTAATTCCAACATACAAAGCATTTAATTGGACAATGCGACCTATACACAGGTGCGACCTATACACCAGAAAATACTGTACACCTCTAAACTTTCCCTGACATCAAAAATGTTCATTTCTGAGAAAGACGTCCTATTTTTGATAAGGACATGGAAGAAAAAAAATATCAAATAGGTGCACAAAAAAAAAACTATAGATCAGTTACCGGTACTTCAACATTCCACAACATAATACTGGAGTCTCTTATTGACTAAACTACCAGTACGGTAAGTTGTCAAGTTGGTGCCTTTCAAGACCCACATCAGCGGTTTTTCCAACTTAGTAACTGGCGTACTAAAAATGTACTATAATGTCCTTGCTTTACCATTGTCATTTGGACAAAGCTGGTAGCACTGTGTGGTTTTGTTGTTTGACTTTTGCAGTACTTTAACCATAATTCAGCCAACACTACAATGTGAGAAGCTCAAGGAAAGACTGGTGGATTTCTCTATAATCACTTTTATCATTAACTTTTATCATTAACTTTTGACACCATCTGATATGTTGACTTAATTATTTTAATTGCTTGTACAGTATTATCTAATTGTATGATTTCTCAACTTTTATTATGTGACTTTTAATCATTTTAATCATTTTTATTACCTGACTGTATGATTGTTTTGTTGTGTGTACAGCACTTTGGTCCTGTGGGTGTTTTTTGGGGGCCAAGATGGTGTAGTGGCAGGGGAACCGACTTGGGACCCGAAGGACCCAGGTTCGAACCACAGTCACGGCATAACTTGTGGTGTGTTTGAGCAGCACATCTCATCCCAATTGCTCCCCGGCGTGCTTTCTATAGCTGCCCACTGCCCCACCTGGTGGTGATTGGGTTAAATGCAGAGTCAAATTTCGTCTTGTATGGAAACATACACAGATGACAAAAATGTGACATTATTATTATTATTAATATTAAAGTGCTCTATAAATAAAGCTGGTATGGTATGGTATTAACTGCCTGACAAACAAACCAGAATTTGGACAGCTGAAACCAGATTAGTCATGAGAACAGCAAAGGACTGCAATAACATTTTCTCTTTCATTCCAGTCACAGCCCTGTCAACTACAGGAATAATCAGGAGGACAGTTTTGTGGCATGTTGTAGGAGCAGACACATTTTGAAGGTGAACAAGATAACTGAGATACAGTTTTCAGAAGAAGTAGCTTTAAGTTTAGCATCAGAGAGCTTCTCTCCATGTCCTAGAGAAGCTCCGCTCCCTAATGTTTTACAGGAAGTTGTTGCATTTCTATTTGTTTGAGGAGAAGAAATAATGTTATTGGTGTAATGAAATAAACCTAAGCACCTTTGTCCTTTTCTGTGTAAAGCGTGGAAACACAGGGAATTTAAATTTGATCCACTGCTAATGTGCCTCTGAAATAACAACTAAGGTGGCCAGAAAACCAAACTGATGCATGTGTGTGTGAAGTGGGCGGTGTAAAGCACTCCCCGCTTCACCCTGCTGATTCAATAATGACATCTTCATCCATGTGACTACACACCTACATGGCGCTGAGCTGCTTTTATGTGGCCTGAATAACTTTCTAAAAAGGAATAGTGGCAACTGCACTAGGATGTTTATTTTACTTTGATAAGGCAGAATCAAAGTCTGAAAAAGTAACAAATAACTACCACCATACAATCTAGACTTCTGCTGGGAACAATGGAGATCATTGCACAGTCTGCTCAAACATAGTGAAAACACCACACACCCTCTTCGTAATAGTCTGATCCATTAATGGGGTGAAAACTCGTTAAGCTCTGCTGTAATAAAGATAAATAACCTATAATTATTCATGTCACATATAATAACATTAAAAAAACGGGCACCAACAGGACAGCATGCTGGGACATTGTGAGCAGCTTAAAGTTCAACAAGATAGTTTGTTGTTAAATAAAGTAGAAAAATATTAAAAACATACTTAAACAATTTTGTAATAATTTTTTGTGTTGCATTTGTTGCTGCCTCTTGGCCAGGACTCCCTTGAAAAAGAGGCTTTTAATCTCAATGGGTTTTTATCCTGGTTAAAATAAAGGTTAAATAATATATCTTTTTTTTTTTAACTGCTCAATTTGAAGCACTAACTAAAATTTTGCCAACAACAAATGTCCTTATTTACTGTATTGCCACATTTTCTGTCAGATCACTATCTTTTATTTTGTCATTTAAAAGAAAACTACGGTAAGCAGTGTTCTAAATAAATTATGCCTGTATAAATTTGAATTGATGTCACAACCAAGCATAGGGGACGCCTATGCCTGATGCAGAGGGATTTGAATAGTGAATGTTTGTAATTTTTTAGATGAGTGTTTTTCTGGACTGGAATTGAACAGAGAATGTAAGAAAACCTTAATGTTTTTGGTGCAAGACATTCAAGTGGGCAGGAATTACACTGTGGAGAAGAACAGAGGGTTTTTTTTGGTTTTTTTTTGCTTGTCAGAGGCAGTGCAGAGTGATAAATCCTGGTGAGAGGAAGGAGCTATTTTATCCACCACCAGGTGCAATGGTGGAGCAAGGGGGCGGTCAACAGTGGCCTAGGCCACCACATATTATTCATCTGCCACCCCACCGACCATTCCAATCATTTCAGGAAAATTAACATTGAAGCAATATAAAAATTAGAAAGCATTGCTTCCTCAAATGATAGTCAGAGTCAGAGAGTCTTTATTGTCATTTGCACCGCATGTGGTACATGTGATGAAAACGAGATTATGTACACGGGGTCCCAGTTACATCCAACAACAAATGCAATAGAAAAACAGTAATAACATCTAGAATTAACTAAGAAAAACATCAACTAGTAATACACTAAGCCTAATATAGTGGGAATAAACAGCAGCACGAACATGAGTTTGTATGAGCAGATGGTCACAGATGAACACAGATAAACACAGCAACAAGAAAACAGATCAGCATCAGCATGATGTGATATTTTGCAGTGTTTATTTTTTATTTTATTTTAATTTATTCATGAGTCTAACAGCCTCAGGGTAGAAGCTGTTCCTCAGTCTAGTGGTTCTACACTTGATGCTCCTCAACCTCCGTCCTGAGGGGAGTGGGGCAAAGAGTGAGTGTGCTGGATGAGTGAGGTCTTTCATGATGCAGGTGGCTCTTTTCCTGCATCTGGAGGTGTAAATGTAGTGGTGGCCATGTTGAATTTTGATGTGGCAACCCAGTTTTCAAAAGGAATCTTCCTTACGCCTAGATGTAGCAACACGAAAATTGAATGTCACTTATTTTTCAAGTTATGTTCACAACATGTGCGGACAGACGGACTGACTGAAGAAGGGGAACTAAGCCACTTGCTGATAATACTATTTACCTACAGCCTTCCTTGGGCAGCTGTGGCTGAGTGGTTAGAGCAGTTGTTCTCCAATGGGAGAGTTGTGGGTTTGCTTCCACCAGCAGTCACATGTTCAAGTGTCCCTGGGTAAAACACTGAACCCCTCATTGTCTTTGATGTGTATCCCATCAGTGTATGAATGTGATCTAAAAGAACTGATTAGTCTCTTTAGAATGATTCGTTTGATTAGCTTTGTAGAGGTGTAGTAGAGTGCTGTATGAATGTGTGTGTATGGATGGATATGAGAACAGATGGTGTTGTCAAAGGTGGGCACATGAACGCTAGGGACCGCTAATGCGCTAATCCGCTTACAGCGGACCTAACGTTTTTGTCAGCGTAACAGCGGAGTGACTAACTTTTATAATTCATAAGCGGATTTGTGCTATTTTTATTTAAAATGCAGTACCGCTAATAACTAATTATCTATCAGTAAAAACGAATAAACTTATTTAGAGGCTCTTATGCTGGCTCCGTAGCTGCTTGTTTTGCCTTTTTCCCCTCCCTCACCGTAAAGAGCAGAGAGGAGGGAGGGTTGGAGGGGGAGCAGAGGGGAGAACAGACACGGATCTACCATGTAGGCAAATGATGCCGTTGCTTGGGGTCCCAAATCAGCAGGGCCCCGGCCCCGCCCCGCCCCGGCCAGTCACCTACATTACTAACATTGCTCATGCTTGTTAATGTACATTTAACATAAAAATAATTATAGTTACGATCATTAAAAACGCAATACAAAAACCGGTCGATTTCTGTATCCCCCTACTAAAAATGGACTATTCCATCTTGACATCTTCCGGGTCAGAGGTGAACTCGGGGGCTAATTCTGTGGCTAGCTGGTTGTGCTGGGTTTCTTGGATAAATCCGCAGAGAACCCCGCTGTTTCAAGCCAAATTAACGCGGCCGGAGGATTTTATTGTGTGTTTTGTGTCGACCACTCGACGGTGAGTCGTTAGTTTTATGTATTTTAGTTACTTTTCATTAAATCTGTTGACTACCTATAGAATCTTGACATCTTCCGGGTCAGAGGTGAACTGGACGCTAACTCTGTGGCTAGCTGGTTGTGCTGGGTTTCTTGGATAAATCCGCAGAGAACCCCGCTGTTTCAAGCCAAATTAACGCGGCCGGAGGATTTTATTGTGTGTTTTGTGTCGACCACTCGACGGTGAGTCGTTAGTTTTATGTATTTTAGTTACTTTTCATTAAATCTGTTGACTGCCTATAGAATCTTGACATCTTCCGGGTCAGAGGTGAACTGGACGCTAACTCTGTGGCTAGCTGGTTGTGCTGGGTTACTTGGATAAATCCGCAGAGAACCCCGCTGTTTCAAGCCAAATTAACGCGGCCGGAGGATTTTATTGGGTGTTTTGTGTCGAACACTCGAAGGTGAGTCGTTAGTTTTATGTATTTTGGTTACTTTTATGTATAAATGCGGTGGCGAGACGCCCGTGTATTTGAGATTTAAAAGTGGTCTTAGGGATTAAAAGATCATTCTCTTTTTTGTTAATTTCGTGGCCGAATAGAATATATGTACGTAAAGTATTAAATAAATCCTTTGATTTTTGTAATTTCATCCTTTTAGGATCATTTTAGTTACTTTTCAGTTGGCAGTGTAGTGCAAATATTGCATAACGCTGCCGGCTACCAATTGTCGAATATAAATAGCGGATTAGATTAGCTTCCCCTAATTTTCATAAGACATTTGTGCTTTTGAAATTGTGGACCTAAAAAAATTAATAGGCGTTTTAGAAATTGTGGAACTAATTTTTTGATTAGCGTTGCCCACCACTGTTGTAAAGCACTAGTTAGAAAGGCACTATGTAAGTACAGTCCATTTACCATTACGTATTTGTATAATTTTGAAACCATGTTACAAATATTTTGTTCTGAATGCAAAAATGCTTGAGGTAAATCTTTCTCTGGTTGTAAATATATATATATTACTGTTTTTACTCAACGTAACAAGAGGTCTCTGAAAAATGTTTAGTTTTCTCATTTTCTTCAGCAAAAATATCTTTTTTCTGGCTTCACTGATGAAATTTGCAGGTAAGCCTGACATTCTGAAAACAAAAACAAAAAC
Organism: Garcialebias charrua; assembly: GCA_038048925.1. NCBI lineage: Eukaryota > Metazoa > Chordata > Actinopteri > Cyprinodontiformes > Rivulidae > Garcialebias > Garcialebias charrua. Next base: position 27,988 of record JBBPBX010011504.1, on the reverse strand, counting down.
CTTAATATTTTACTCACAAAACTGTGACCTAAATATGAAATCTGCAGCACAAATATTTAAGTATTCTCACAGAGCAAGATGAGGTGACCTGAGGAGCCAAATTTTACTGTTGCAGCTTTTATATCATGTTAGTGACTATAACATATACTTTAATATAAGCCTACATAAAACTATTAAAAACACACAAAAAGCATTTCCTTAATTATTCATAAAAAAAATAACAACTCCCACAAGCTCTAACGCTACATTATTAAAAGTGGATTCAAAAAGCCTTTCTAAAACTGCAAAGGAATATTTTAGGTTTCATGAAAATGGTGCTGCAGAGTTATTGAATTTGTTTGATATGACTAAACTGATCATTTGGTTTTCTCTCCGGACATTAGCTTCAGTTTATCAGAGCTTCTGTCTAACAAGCTGATTAATAAGGAAACATTGGGGGTTAGGGTCATCAGTAATGCCACTTTGTGGACTTCACAGAATCACCTCATGTCGTTTTGCTTTCAGTATATTTTATATTTGTCAAACTGTTAAAAGTAAAACAAGCACAATAGCTACCCATTAATTACAGACAAGAAGTACAGTATTGTATTTGAACATAAAAGTCCAATGTGGAGTTAAAGTGTGTGCAGTTACAATCTAAGTGTGGTTCGCAGCAGCATACCGGTAATAAACCTATGAGCAACACTAAACAAAAGAATAATAAAAAATGATCACCGTACTGAAGAAAGATTTTGAGAGTCATAGCTATGTGGGAGCAAATTATATCTCAGCGCACACCTGCCATTATTGTTAAAAAAAAAAATTTAACTAGTATGAGAAGGATGTTTGACATGTTTTCTGCCCAATGCTTCAAACAAACATCATCAAGGTATACGTCACTTTTTATTTGCTTTAGCGATGACATGCTGCATTGTGAGAACCCATACTGTCCCTGGACTCGGTCAGCTTCATTGCTTCATGTGTCAATGACCAGATGCAGCTCTGAGAAAATATCATCAATGCAGCCATAATAGACAGGAAGGGGTTAGTGAGTGTTAATTATCTAGCCAGGCACTATGGCAGCAAATGGCCATTTATAATCCATCAAACAACATGACCTGACCTCCATCAAAAAGGCTCCACAGCTCATCCTGAAACAATAAATACAACAAATATAATCTCTGTGGCATTCTTTAGAGAACCGATGATTAACTTGCACAAAGAAAAATAATATGAATTAAAAGTACCGGGTACTGTAGTTACTTTGCCGACCATAACATGAACCCAATTTGTACCTACATTAACTAAGAGATCCCTTTTATCTCAAAACACACCAAATTTAACCGACACAGCACTGCTCTGCTAATGTATGTGATATTCCCCTAACAAGATTTCTTCTCGTTTAATGAAGGTGCACTCAGCAAATCACTCATTTAAGGCAAATTCAGCTTTTCTAAAAAATAAAAAAAAAAGTCTGACAGAAGGCAGCTCAAAGTTGACGTTTACACAAAAATCCCAAATAAGCAAAGAAAGGCACAGAAGAAATACTGTACATCACAGATAGTAAATATATCTAAGCAAACTGGATGTTTCAGCGCAAAATTACACAGCATCATGGTCTCCCTCGCTCGTTTTCATCATGACCATGAAGCCACATTTCAGTAATGCCTCTGAAAATATGTTGTTAATAATTAAACATGTGGCCTGCATTAACCTTACACCTGATGCAAATCCTCAAAAGCAAAGAAGCAGGTGAGAATCAGCAGGTCCTCATGTCGCCCTCTAGTGGTACTTTATTTTATACACACAGACAACCGAATGACCTGATCACTGAAACATTGTCAGAAATTCTGTTTTTAGACTTGATAAAAGGTTACAACATGCATAATAAGAGAAGCAGGAGAGGTGATTGCAGCATCAAGTTTGGAAATTAGTACCTGGATTCACTTAGACTATTCTGTTAACTACCTGTAACTAAAATTGACATGTGAATTTGTTTCACAACACAAACTTGATGCAACAAAATCAAAATAGTGTATCTCCACTTTCCAATACATAACAAACCAATGTATAGGGCATCTCAAAATAAATTGTGTAGTTTATTTACTCGATGTAAAAATTTAGTATTTTCTAACCAGTCTTATTGATGATGTACATTATTATTAATTGCCGGTAGCTAAATCCAGAGAAAAATTAGCTACGGCACTTGTGAAATGTGTGTGTGTGTGGGGGGGGGTTAAGCTAGAAACTAAATATTTTATTTATTTTGTTTAAAAAAGGTGGACATTTGTTATTTTTTAATCAATCTGGAAATGGAAAACTTACATTACAATGAAATGTTTATGGGTTCACTTTTTAATCAGAGGCTGAAAATGATTTGTAAGGTGATTCTAGTACGGTAGATTTTTTTCCCCAAGTGAAAGCAATATTAGCAAAGTAATAAATTCCTGAGGAAATCCTATGTAATTGTAGCAACTAACATGGATGAAAAGGTTAAAGGAATAACCTGTTCGTCCATGTTAGGTGCTACAACAAACATTGATGAACAGGTTATAGGAATAGCTCCTGATTAACTAAAACTAACAAATACAGAAAGTGGGGGGTCCTTTATAAGAAATAAAGCACACTTTCATTCTTTCCCCTGATAATTACAAACCGGATTCCAAAAAAGTTGAGACACTAAACAAATTGTGAATAAAAACTGAATGCAATGATGTGGAGGTGCCAATATCTAATATTTTATTCAGAATAGAACACAAATCATAGATCAAAATTTTAAACTGAGAGAATGTATCATTTTAAGGGAAAAACATGTTTCAAAATTTCATGGCGTCAACAAATCTAAAAAAAGTTGGGACAAGTCCATTTTTACCACTGTGTGGCATCCCCCCTTCTTCTTACAACACTCAACAGACGTCTGGGGACAGAGGAGACCAGTTTCTCAAGTTTTTTTTTTATTAAAGTTTTATTCATTTTACATATTTAAGAAAAACAACATAAAAGATAATGAAAAAAAAAACATTTCATAAATATGAGAAAAAAATCAAAATACATAAAATGAAAGGTGGCAGAAAGAAGAAAATTTTCTTATTTTGTCTGCCCCTTTTTTACCACAAAAAAAAAACAAACAATTTACAAACAATCCATTCAAACAATTAACTACCAAAAACAACAGATCAATTTAGTAACATTTCACACTCAATAATCAACAAATAGATTAGGATGCATTACTTGAAGCTTTAGTATTTTGCTAGTACAGGTAGTCCCCGACTTACGAGTGTATGGACTTACGAGGATCCGAATTTACGAGATTATCATAATTAATAAAAATATGACATAATTTTTTTTTTGTGTGTGTGTTTAAATGTTCTTAATTTCATGTGTACAGCACTTTGTTGCAGCTGTGGTCGTTTTAAATGGCTTTATAAATAAAGTATAATTGTTATTTTTATGTTTTATTTCAATTTTTAGTGTACTCTGTACTGTATTAGCGATCGCTCCCAAATTCCCCCCGCCTGATAGATAACGAGCAGACCTAAGCGGAGCTCCCACTGCCCTGCCGCCTGACAGGCAACGAGCGGACCTACCAAGCCGACATGCCGGGACCGGGAGCTGGCGGACATGTTGGCTGGGAGCTGCTGGCTTTTTAGGACTGTGCGTGCGATCAGAGGTTGCCTCATACGGATAAATGAGCTGGAAACTCTCTGTGAACTTTGTGGACGTGTCTGTTGTGGAGCAACCGCCGCGATCCTCCGCGATCGCTCTTAAAAAGCGCCGCGCGACAACATTAGCCCATCGGCTAAGCTAAGGCTAGGCTAAATGCTAAGCGGACCCCCACCAGAACCGAACCGGCGGCCAGGAGCTCGCCTCGATGTCTGCCTAGCAGCCTAAGATGTTGGATGGACATTCAGCTAACGTGGAGAAGCAGCTCCGACAGCCTTTTTTGGATGGATGGACTCGTTAGCACGGAGCACGGTGCACATGAGTGCAGGCCTAATGGCGGTGGCTAACAAACCACAGCTCACGCGGTCAGCTTGTTTTGGATGAACGAACACCGCGGAGAAACGGCTTTCGGTAAGTTTATTAAAGTAAACTCCTTTTATGGCTTCAAATGTATGGACTTAACAGGCTAACAGTCCTTCCTCTAAACAGTTTGGACGACGTTAGAGCAGCAGAATGTATGGAGCCCCGACGACGTGCTCGGACGTGCAAACAGACGAGACAAGCTTGATCAGCTCAAAGTAAGAAATTATATTTTTATTTATCTGTTTTGTACTGTACAGTACAGTATGCTGTTTCTGTGATGAAAATAACTAAAAGTACAGCTGCAGTTGGCACTAAGGCACTTTGGCGTCTTTTTTCCTATTTACGAGCGCTGTTCCGGTTTTACGAGATAGCACGTGCGTTGTCGGACTTACGAGTTTTTCATCTTACGAGATACTCGTTGTAACGGAACTCGCTCGTAAGTCGGGGACTACCTGTAATTTAGACTTGACAATTTTTTTGAATTTCATCACAGAGTTTACATCTTTAACATCTTTTTCCAAAACATTCCACAATTCCACTCCCTTGTTCGAAATAAAACGTCCCTTCAAACTAGTCCTATATCTAGGTTTAACAAACATTTCAGTTCCTTTTAAACTGTAACGGCTTTCTCTCTTTATGAAAAGCATTTGAACATTTGTAGGTAGTTTGGAAATAGGAATACTCTCCCATTCATGTCTAATACAGACCTCAAACTGTTCAATCGTCTTGGGCCTTCTATGTCGCACCTTCCTCTTTATGATGTGCCAAATGTTCTCTATAGTAGTGCTGGGCGATATGACGATATATATCGTGGGGACGATAGAAACGTGTCTATTGTGCTACTTTCCTTCTATCGTCTCTATCGTGATGAATAAGAATAAAAAAATAACAGTCGCCAAAAAAAAGTCCATATTGTGATATATGATTTTTTTCCATATCGCCCAGCACTACTCTATAGGTGAAAGATCTGGACTGCAGGCTGGACATTTCAGTACCCGGATCCTTCTCCTACGTAGCCATGATGTTGTGATTGCTGCAGAATGTGGTCTGGCATTATCTTGTTGAAAAATGCAGGGTCTTCCCTGAAAGAGATGACGTCTAGATGGGAGCATATGTTGTTCTAGAACCTGAACATAGTTCTCTGCATTAATGGTGCCTTTCCAGACATGCAAGCTGCCCATGCCACAAGCGCTCATGCAACCCCATACCATCAGTGATGCAGGCTTCTGAACGGAGCGTTGATAACAACTTGGGCTATCCTTGTCCTCTCTGGTCCGGATGACATGGCGTCCCAGTGTTCCATAAAGAACTTCAAATCGTGACTCATCTGACCACAGAACAGTCTTCCATTTTGCCACACTCCATTTTAAATGACCCCTGGCCCAGTGCAAACATCTGAGCTTGTGGAGCTTGCTTAGAAATGGCTTCCTCTTTGCACTGTAGAGTTTCAGCTGGCAACGGCGGATGGCACGGTGGATTGTGTTCACTGACAATGCTTTCTGGAAGTATTCCTGAGCCCATTCTGTTATTTCCTTGACAGTGGCATTGCATTCAGTTTTTATTCACAATTTGTTTAGTGTCCCAACTTTTTTGGAATCCGGTTTGTACATTAAATACACAAAAATCAATATAAGAGCTAATTATCTAGTTTATTTTAATTTTAATCACATTTCTTTATCACTAAAACATACATGCATTAAAAATCCCAACTCCCAACCAAACAAACAGAAACTGGTCTAAATTAATCTTTGATATGAAACCAGTTTCCAGGTCACAGGGAGTGGCTGATATGGTGGGGGTGGGGGGATATTGAAATACTGCATCAGATTATTTCAACCACAACCTGTAGTTCTTCAGCCACTGATTATAGTGAGGTAAAAAATATAATAAATCAAAAGCGTTTTCACGAGTCTACACCCACAAACCTCTCCAGCCTTTAAACAGCTTTCAAATAAGGTAAGTTTAATTTTGGTCACCTTGCCTTCATCCTTGTTTTTGTTTATCCTATATTTCTGTGTTCTGCATTGCACATTCTTGACTTAAATTGTTTGGCCCATTTTGTAAATATATTTGTGGCCTATTTTACACAAAGTCTTGTTTACACTTGAAATATGTTTTCTCAGCAGGGGAGCTGGACTCTCCCTTAGAGACTGGGTGATACGTTATCCAAGGAGACCCGGGGTAGAGCCGCTGCTCCTCCACATTGACAGGAGTCAGCTGAGGTGGTTCAAGTATACCCTGGACGTCTCCCTAGGGAGATTTTCTGGACATTACCAACTGGGAGGACACTTGAAAGACCCAGGACAGACTGGGGAGTCTCTCAGCTGATCTGGAACGCTTTGGAGTCCTACCAGATGAGCTGGAAGAGGTGGCTGTAGAAAGAGATATCTGGACCTCCTTACAGTACTCAAGCTGCTTCCCCCAAGACCTGACTGGTTGATTGATTGACTGTTTGATGGAATGATTAATTGGTGGACTGATTGATGGAAGTCTGTTTAATATCAGTTTTGAAACAACCTTCTGTAAATGTGTATATGAGTGGATTGACAGTAATTCTTGATTGTAGTTTTTTTTTTCCCAGTACTAAACCGTTTTAGTCTTAAAGCACATGTGGGCCAAATCTGGCTCTTGTAAACATCACTTCTACCCCTCTCCCCGCAAAAGACATTGTAAATGTAAAATGTTTTTATTGCCTCTCACTTCATCTAGTGCAGACTTCTTATGACAGCTAGCTAACACTGAAACCAGAAAAATAGTTGGGTTTTTTCAGTAATCTCTCCATGGAAGGGCAACAGAGAATGCCACATGAAACCTGGGGTCACATGAAACCAATCAAGCACATCTTGATTAACCTGTAAATCAAGAAAAGATGTGACATGGGATAACATATATAAAATTGGCCCGTGGTTTATAGTCTTTAAGTTTGGTCCTCTTTTTTGTATTCTCAATCTACTAAATATACAAAAAATGTCAAGTTATCCTTTTGTTTCCCACTCTAATGTTTTAAAGCACGTGGTCATCAGCATTGTCTGGCAACAATGGTCATCCAAACAAAAACATCATACCTGCTGATGATGAATCCTTGCAATGCCTCGGACACATGCAGGGCAAATCACAATCCTATCATAACATCACAACCAAACAAGCTCACAGTGTAAAAACTAAGCTTGAGCCGTTGCAAATAATCATAATAATCATAATAATAATAAGCAGTGAGGAGCAACAAGGCTTGGCTGGTAGCTGGTCTAGCAGCAGATGCTGAAGCTCTACCGGCTGCTGGCTCCCACAGAGCAAACACGCAGATAAAAAATGTGGCTGACATGGATTCAAACAAAGGAGAAGAGACAGACGCCCGGATGCGAGATGGCTCCCAACACCAGGCGTTGCTGTCACTCGCTTAGTTTTTCCAGCCGGGCAGCTCACATTTATCCATGTAGGTGGATTCACGACGACCATTGTTGCAGAAAACGCGATACGAGCAATGTTAGCTAACAGCGGTTACCTGGATGTTAGCTGGTGGGGGAGGAGAGAAAAATAAAAATAATATTCCACTCACCCCTTGTGTTTTTCTTTCTTCTGGTAAAGAGGACGAGGGTCTATCGTGGGACTTTAAAAAAAATGGGGTATTTTCTTCTTTTTTTTTAATCAGGCATAAAAAAATCTCTTCGTGTGCTCGGCACGCGCGCGGCTACGCTAATTTGAAATGTAACGGTTAAAAAAAATCCCAGGTGCCGCTGCTCTGCTTTAAATCCGCATCCTTGTAAAAAAAAAAAATGAAATAAAAAGTATTCTCAAAATTGTTTGCTTATTTGTTTCCGCGCTGCACTGGTTACAAAACCAGACTAATCTTTGTAGGCTTCTCGCCGAACCGTCAGCAAGTGGGGGAGACAAAAAAATAAATAAATACAAGGGACGAAGCCTGAAGAGCCCGTTTTTTTGTGGCAGGTACGAGACGGATATCCGCAGCTGCGTCTCTGTTCCCCCCCTCCTCCTCCTCCACATCACCGACCGGCTGCCTGCCTGTGTCCCCGAGAGGAGAAAGAAAGAAAGAGACTGGATGTGGAGGTGGTGGAAGCTGGAGGGGGTGTGGGTGGGTGCGCGCGCCCTGACCCCCGGAGTCACATGGGAAACAGAACAGAAGCCTCGTGTTGGGTGCTGTCCCTGGTGCTAAAACCCAAATACTGTACTCCACATTCATTCAACCTTCATTTAGTCAGGTAAATCTCATTGAGCCTCGTGGACTCATTTACAAGAGCGACCTGCTACAAACTAAAATCCACTATGATGGAATATGTGCACCCCGTTACAGGTAGTCCTCGACTTACGACGCCCCCGACTTACAACGTTTCAGACTTACGAATGTTTCATTCATTCATTCAACCTTTATTTATACATGCTAGCCTCGTTGAGCCACGGGGACTCATTTACAAGAGGGACCTGTCTCTGAATGTGCATCTCATTTAAAAAAAAGCCTTTTTTAAATAATAAATAAATAAATGTACAGTACTCGTGCTGGGCAGCGCTAATCCAAAAATTTGTTCCGCTATTTCTAAAGCGCTTATTAATTCATTTAGGTCCGCAATTTCAAAAGCGCTTATGTATTAGCAATGCTAGCGGAAGCTAATGCTAATGCGCTAACGTGCAAATGGCAAACTACTTTTTTTAATCCAGCAGATTTGACCATTTCGTGAAACGGTCAAGCTCAGAAAAACCTTGTGCTATAAAGTCAGCTAAGAAATATATTTTTTCTCAGCAAAGAAATAATTGTTTTTACCGTGTTTTGTTGTAAAGTCCTTTGCTTCTGTGGTCGCCGCCATTTTGAACAGGGCAAATGGCGAACTACTTTTTTTAATCCAGCAGATTTGACCATTTCGTGAAACGGTTAAGCTCAGAAAAACCTTGTGCTATAAAGTCAGCTAAGAAATATATTTTTTCTCAGCAAAGAAATAATTGTTTTTACCGTGTTTTGTTGTAAAGTCCTTTGCTTCTGTGGTCGCCGCCATTTTGAACAGGGCAAATGAGGCGCTGACGCGTCGCGTAGGCTGCTGAGAAACATCCATAAGTTCACCCTCCATGTTAAAAACTCTTCGTCTGACTCTTCGAAAACAAGCAATAAGGCTGCAAATGGTAAATGGAGCTTATTTATATAGCGCTTTCCAGCCCCCTGTGAGGAGCCCCAAAGCGCTTTACAATACCAGCCATCCACCCATTCATTCAGACATTCATACACCGGTAGTGGTAGCCTGCCTTGCAAGGCGCCATCCAGACCTACCGGGAGCAACTCGGGGTTAAGTGTCTTGCCCAGGGACACAACGACACATGGTGGGCGGATGCGGGATTCGAACCTCCAACCTTCCGATCAGGGGTCGACTGCCATTACCACTACACCACGGCCATTACTGCAGAGTAACACACTGGGTGCTAACTGCTATAGAGAGAGCGCTCTCTCTAGCCAAGAGACTAAGGGAGGGGGACGCTTTTTTGTCACGGACCACATCCGGCGCTGACAGTATATGGTCTGTGAGCAGTCCATCCATCCATCCATCCATTTTCTTCCGCTTATCCGGGGTCGGGTCGCGGGGGTAGCAGCCTAAGTAGGGAGGCCCAGACTTCCCTCTCCCCAGCCACTTGGAGCAGCTCCTCTGGGGTTGCGGTAATACACCGGAAGGTTGTAAGCTGCCGTTAAACCTCACGGAAGAAGAAGAAGAAGCTCCTCTGGGGGAATCCCAAGGTGTTCCCAGGCCAGCCGAGAAACATAGTCCCTCCAGCGTGTCCTGGGTCTTTCTCTGGGTCTCCTCCCAGTGGGACATGCCCGGAACACCTCCTAACCAGATGCCCGAGCCACCTCAACTGGCTCCTCTCGATGTGGAGAAGCAGCGGCTCTACTCCGAGTCCCTCCCGGATGACTGAGCTTCTCACCCTATCTCTAAGGGAGAGTCCAGACACCCTGCGGAGAAAACTCATTTCAGCCGCTTGTATCCGAGATCTTGTTCTTTCGGTCATAACCCAGAGCTCATGACCATAGATGAGGGTGGGAACGTAGATCGATCGGTAAATTGAGAGCTTTGCCTTTTGACTCAGCTCTCTCTTCACCACGACAGACCGGTACAGCACCCGCTTCACTGCGGACGCTGCACCTATCCGCCTATCGATCTCACGCTCCAGTTTTCCCTCATTCGTGAACAAGACCCCGAGATACTTAAACTCCTCCACTTGGGGCAGGACCTCCTCCCCGACCCGGAGAAGGCATGCTACCCTTTTCCGGCTCCGTCTGTGAGCAGTCGTCCGGTTGATTTAAGAGCCCGTAAATAAGTTTTTTCGTTTTTACTGATAGATAATTAGTTATTAGCGGTACTGCATTTTAAATAAAAATAGCGCAAATCCGCTTATAAATTATAAAAGTTAGTCAATCCGCTATAACGCTGACAAATTGTTTAGGTCCACTATAAGCGGATTAGCGCTCCCTAGCGGTCTGGCGCCCACCTTTGACAGTACTGTACAGTTACCAAGCCCTTAGCCTATCCTTACATAGGTAAGGAGTGAGTTGAAGTGTCTCCCTCCTCCCTAAGGCTCCATTCACATAAAGGGAGCTACTTTCACTTTATGTGAAAGGGAGACAATTCAACTCACTCCTTCATCTTTAAAAACTGTGTTAGGATAGGCTAACGCCAAATTTACACTACATGCGTTCCGGCTCCGCCCCGCTCCGGTCCGACCTCCGCAGCAAATACGCACCCATTATAATCAATGAGAGAGTTTACACTGGCTCCGCACGGTGGCGGCGAGCGGCGGAGAGCGGACGGCAGTCCGTCAAAATTAGAATTGATCCTATTTCTGCCGGACGCCGGAGCTGTGCCGGAGTCAACTTTTGAAGATTACGTCGCACCAACAGGAAAAGGAACGAGCACAACATCCGTATTTACAAAATAAAATCACCACGGGCGGACTAATCCTAGCTCTATACGGATTTATTTGTACAAAAATGCTGTCAAACTATCATTTATGACTACGCCTACAAACGCAATACAAGAAATAAATAAATAAAGTATTTTATTCTGAAATGTAATACATCACTTCCTGTTGCTCAAACCATGTCCTGTCGCTCATTTACGAGAGAAGATCAAGGCAGCAGTCTCTACTGTTGTTCTCCTTCTTCCACCGAATGGGGCGGCCGTGGTGTAGTGGTAATGGCAGTCGACCCCTGATCGGAAGGTTGGAGGTTCGAATCCCGCGTCCGCCCACCATGTGTCGTTGTGTCCCTGGGCAAGACACTTAACCCCGAGTTGCTCCCGGTAGGTCTGGATGGCGCCTTGCAAGGCAGGCTACCACTACCAGTGTATGAATGTCTGAATGAATGAATGGGTGGATGGCTGGTATTGTAAAGCGCTTTGGGGCTCCTCACAGGGGGTTGGAAAGCGCTATATAAATAAGCTCCATTTACCATTACCAAATGAATTGTTTTGTTTTGACTTACTTGTAGTGGCAAGGGAACTGGACTTGGGATCCAGAGGACCCTGGTTCGAACCCCAGTCACGGCATAGTTTTGTGGTGTATTTGAACAGCACATCTAATCACTACTGCTCCCCGGCACGCTTTCTATGGCTGCTCGCTGCCACCTCGTGGTGATTGGGTTAAATGCAGAGTCAAATTTCGTCTTGTGTGGAAACATGCATAAATGACAAAAATATGAAATTATTATTATTTATCACTTGATTTATCGCGCGATCTCGCAATTCCCGTGCATGCGTCTCGGAGCGGCGCATCCAGGCGGACCTGAGCGGAGCGGAGGTAGTGGAAACTGGACTCGCTCAGCTGCGACCTGCGGAGCGGGGCGGAGCCGGACCGCATGTAGTGTGAATTTGGCGTACGTGCTTGGTAACTGTGCATCTATTTATTTATTTTAAAAAAATGTTTGTATGTGATCCTACTTACGAATTTTCGACTTACGAACGGCCCGTAGGTACGGAACTCACTCGTAAGTCTGAGACTACCTGTATACTATAGCACTTAGTATATACAGTATAGCACTTTGAGATTTTTATTAATGAAAAGTGCGGTATAAATTGAATTCATTATTATTATTATTATACTGAGTAGTCTGAATCAGAGTCAGAGTCAGAGAGTCTTTATTGTCATTTGCACCGCATGTAGTACATGTGATGAAAACGAGATTATGTACACAGGGTCCCAGTTACATCCAACAACAAATGCAAGAGAAAAACAATAATAACATCTAGGATTAACTAAGAGAGACATCAGCTAGTAATACACTAAGCCCTAATGTAGTAGAAAAACATCATTATAAACAGCAGCACGAACATGAGTCATTATGAGCAGATGGTCACAGATGAACGCAGCAACAAGAAACAGATCAGTATCAACATGATGTGACATTTTGCAGTGTTTATTCTTATTATTTATTTATTCATGAGTCTGACAGCCTCAGGGTAGAAGCTGTTCCTCAGTCTAGTGGTTCTACATTTGATGCTCCTCAACCTCCGTCCCGAGGGGAGTGGTGCAAAGAGTGAATGTGCTGGGTGAGTGAGGTCTTTCATGATGCAGGTGGCTCTTTTTCTGCATCTGGAGGTGTAAATGTCTGTGATGGTGGGGAGACTGACTCCCACAGACTTCTGTGCAGCCTTCACCACTCTCTGTAGAGCTTTCCTCTCTGCAACTGTGCAGCCTCCATGCCACACATTGATGCTGGAGCACAGGATGCTCTCCACTGCACACCTGTAGAAGGAGGTGAGGACTGAGCTTCTCAGACCAGCTCGTCTCAGCCGTCTGAGGAAGTAGAGTCTCTGATGACCTTTCTTGATCAGGCTGGTGGTGTTGTTGCTCCAGCTGAGGTTATCATTCAAGTGTACACCCAGGTACTTGTAGCTGGAGACCACCTCCACCGCAGATCCACCTATGTACAGTGGGGTGTGGGTGTGTTTGTTCCTTCTGAAGTCCACAATCATCTCCTTCGTCTTCTTCACATTCATGTGAAGGTTGTTCTCTTTGCACCAGCTCTCCAGGTGCTCCACCTCCTGTCTGTAGCTGGATTCATCATTATCTGTGATGCATCCCACCACCGCTGTATCATCTGCAAACTTAACAATATGACAGCCTGGATGACTCATTCTCAGTGTTCACATCCATTTCTGTTCTGTATATTTTTCAGCTTGAAGTTCGTTCCTCGGTTTTTGTTGAACAGCTCCCGTCTCAAAACGTTCAGCGCATTTAGAACATTCCTGCTCTGATTTTGGTATTTGTGTAATTGTAACTTTTTGAAATATTTAGCTTTGTCGGCCATGTTTGTCTCGTTGAACATGAACGGAGCTCAGTCTCTTCAAACTCTTTGAGCTGTTGACATAATTTTACTGCTCATTTCAGCTGTTGTTCTGTTTCAGCTTATTTCTGCAAATTTCAGCTTTTTATGCTCCTGCACATGCTGCAGAAAGGAAAGCTCTGCAGAGAGTGGTGAAGGCTGCGCAGAAGTCTGTTGGAGTCGGCCTCTCCCCACCATCACAGACACCTCCAGATGCAGGAAGAGAGCCACCTGCATCATGAAGGACCCCCCTCACCCAGCACACACACCCTTAGCCCTGCTCTCCTCAGGCAGAAGGTTACAGAGCATTAAGTGTAGAACCATAGACTGAGGAATAGCTTCTACCCTGAACCTGTTAGACTCACAAACATACCCAAGAAAATAAAGAAGGGGGAAATAAAAAGAAAATCCCTGTAATGCACTTGTGTGACATCTGTGCTGCTGATTATCCATGCTGCTGATCGATTGCCTTTATGCTGCTGGATTCATACCTTGCTGCTCACTACAGACTCGTGCTCAGGCTGCTGTTTAATACACCAATTTATTTTACATAGTTAGTTTTTAGAGTATATCTGAGATCTTGTAGTGTATCATGCAGCATTCATTTAGTGTATACTTAGATTGTTTATACATTATATTTTTGTTATTTTGGGGATGTAACTGGGACCTTGGGTACACATTTTCGTTCCACCTCATGTACCGCATGTGATATGAATGACAATAAAGATACTTGAACTCCTTTCAGCTTCTCTCTGAAATGTTTCAGTTTTTTTCAGCTTTATTTATTTTTCTGCGAATTGTAACCTTTTGTCACCGATATCATTTAGCTAATTACACGCATGTGTGTGAATGGGGGTGTGTGTGTGTGTGTGTGTGTGTGTGTGTGTGTGCCTGTTTATGTACTTTGTAAGACCCATTTCTCCAACACATGGACCAACTACTCTTTGTGAGGGACCATAAAGTTCAAGTGTCGTTGGTGGGTTAGGGGTTAGGTTAGGATTGAGGATGGGTTAGGTTTAAGGTTAGGCATGTACTGGTAATGTTTAGGGTCAGGGTTAGGCTATAGTCCCCATAAAGATCGTAAGATAAACATGTGTGTGTGTGTGTGTGGGGGTGGGGGGTGGTGCTTCTTTCTAATAATGTCTAATGTTTATGCTCCTATCAGTCTCTTTCTGGCAAGTTCAGCTATTTTTTGTTTTTTCAGCTACGTTTCTGCTGATTCAATCAGTCAATCGAAGCTTTATTTCTATATCCCCATCCATACAAATCCAGTGTAATTCAGCTTGCTTATACTTTTGCTTCTATTTTTCTGCCTTTAGTACATATCAGCTGTTCAAAGTCAACTCACGTTACAAATTTAGTGATGAAACCTTTTCAGACTGGTTTCAACTTCTTCAGCAGCTTTCAGCAAACATTTCATCAGCAATATGCATTCACACTGCATTTTCACAGGAAATGCAATTCCTCTATTTAATCTCTAACTTTTAAACATCGGTAGGTCTCGAGGGGGTGGGGGAGGTGAATCAGTAACACATATATTTTTTGTCCACATTTTATGTATTTATTTTAGTGCTGGTAATGATCTGACAAAGCTTAATAATCCTTCTATTTTTTCTTTATTTTGTAAAAACAAAAAACAAAAAAACAATTAAAATGTTCCTTGAGCCTTACCTTTACTGCCCTTTAGTGCTCCTTAATGGGAAAAATCAACCACAGGCAAATCCTATTATAAATGCTTTTCTGATCCCATAATTATCATATTATAAAATAACACATTCCTTACAGCTATGAGGTTCTATTTCATGTAAGCTCCGCCCTCTAAGCTACACCTATTGGGTTTATCCCTCGCGCTTCGCGCCAACACTGAAGAGTTCTAGTCCACGCCCACCTACTGTGGGCCACGCCTCGGTCTACCATAAAAGCCCCCGTTGACCGAGAAACTGCTCCCTAAAAATTTTCAAACCGACACTAACAAAGAATCTTCTACAGCGACATGTCTCTTAGACAGCCTTTCAAGAGATGCACAGGATACAACTTTGGGTTCGTCCTGGCAGCGGCCAAACATCCTCTCTGTGAAGCGTGCCTTGGAGCGACCACGCTCAGCAGGCCATGGTCCAGCACCCCGCCTGTCCGGCCTGCCAGCTCCTGGCGGTGGAGGAAAAGTAGCACCGGTTCGACCTCTTTTCCCAGGTGGAAATAGTGGCTCGGCCGATGGAGGACGCAGTACCCAGCCCGTGGTTCGAGCAGCTGGTGAACTACGCGTCCTCGGGGGTAGCTAGTGAGGCCGGCCCGTCCTCTTCTGGAGGTTCGGAACCGACCTTGCCTTTCCTTCGCCTGCCGGAAATAACTAGCCACAGCGTCCCGCCATCTCCTCTGGAATGCGCGGGACCAACCTTACCCTCCACGAGGGAGCAGCCATGGCCACCGGAGGAGCCACCATGGCCGACGCGCGGGGCCCAGCCTGCCTGTCCGGAGGACCGGACCCAGCGCCCCTCCAGCCTTCTGATACGGGTTCGTGCAGCAGCCGAGCGCCGTCTCCTGAGACCGCGGGACAGACGCCACCCCACGCGGATGCGCAGGGTGCTCAACTCACGCTGACCAACGCGTTGCCCGACATTATCAGGTGGGCAGTGAAAGTGTGTGTCCTGAAGGTCCCTGAAGGCACCACGCAGGCATCTCCATCACTTCTGGCAGGAAGATTCGCCGCCAAGGGCGGGAGCCAGGCGCAGGAAATCTGGCCCTGTGTTCCTGACATTCTCTCTCTGCTGCTGGGCGAGGTCAGCGAGCCACTGAAGATGAGAGCTCCGGTATAACTTTTTTTCCCGGTGACAAAGGTCCAGGGGCTGACGGACCAGGCCTTCCCCACTGTGCCGCCGCTGGAGCCCAGTTTGTCAGCCGTGTTCGGCCTCAGGCCCGCAAAGCACGTAGGGAAGCCTGTTTCACCGCCTTCGCCGGGCGACCAGTTCTCCACCAAGATGCAAGATCGAATTCACAAGTGCTCATCCCAGGTTGGTGCTACGGCAAATAACATTGCTCTCTTGGCATTCAGCATCGGGCGGGAGCCGACGCACGAGATGGCTGGAGCAGCTCTTGATGCCATCACCAATCTGTGTACGGTGCTTGCGACATCTTCGACCAGGATCTCAGCGTGGGCTACGCTGCTTCAGAGGCAGGTTTGGCTCAAACTTTCTTCCTCCATCCCAGAGGATGTGAAGAAGGAACTTCTGGAGGGTCCAATTTCCTCACAGGGTCTGTTTGGGGTGCACTTCCAGACTGTTTTTGAACAATTATGTTCGTCCTCGGAGGCGCTTGAACAAGTGCGCAAGCATGTAGTGTCCCCCGGGCAGACTCTCATGCTACCTGCGGACCGGTGCGCCCACGGGAGCAGAACAGAGTGTTCCTTAGCCAGCAATGATGCTCATCTCCCTCACGGACCTTCGCCGTGCCGCAGCCCCCAGCTGCGTCAAGAGGGCACCCGTCCCAATACTCCTAGAGGCCCGGGAACTGCAGGGGAAAGGGCCGCCACCAACATTCGCGGGCCGGCCAGCGCCAGAGTTCGAGGAGAGACCAGCATAAGAAGTGACGTGTGCAGGAGGTGTGTGCGACAATGTGTTTGCTACTTTTAATAAAGAAACTATCATTAAAAACAATGGGCCTCATGCACGAACATGTTCGTATTTTTATCCTAAATTTCTCTTACTTTTGTTCGTACGAAGCGTTCGTACGAACATGCCACGTCAGATTCAACAAACTCTTCTATCCTCAGGAAAAGTGTGTAAATGGCTGCGCAAATATGATGAATCCCACCTGTTCTATCAACCTGCGCGTGCACGCGGAGAGGTTATTTACATAATCCCCACCCCTCAAAACACCATATAAGGCTACGTTTCCTGCCTCTGACAGCAGGACGGTCCGTTCATAAAATGACAGCGAAAAATAAAAAGAAGAACTGTACAGGTGCGGAGATTGAAGTTCTGCTCTCCTTGATCGAGAAAAGAAAATCTGTCCTTATTAGCAGCGTCACTCATGGGAGTAAATGACCAACTAAAGCCAAAGAATGTATGTTTATAATAAATGTGGACCTTAAAATATATATGCGTCCTGGTGGCTCACTGGGTGAAGCAGTGCGCCGTTAGGTGCTCCTAACCTTATCGAGACCTCGTGGGTTCGATTCCCACAAGGTATGACTATTTTTTTCCTTCTTTCTTTAGATTATTTATTCATTCCAGATTAAAAAGACTTTATGCTTCATTTCTTGTTGTATTGTAAATAGTTTTCTTGTGTTTTTTAAATCTGGAATGAATTAAAAGGAGAAAAAAAAAAACGTTGTCCCATGTGGGAATTGAACCCATAAGGTTCGGAACTGCGACGCAACGCTCTTCTCATTGAGCTATCTGAGATCTATGACTGTGACAGGAGGAGGTCAATGTAAAGTCTGCGTTACCGAAGTCTGCGTTACCGAGACAAATTAAACTTAAATTAATTCATAATTTAAGTTGGTTTCAGTTTGAGATCTTCATATTAATATTGTAGTGTTAGAAAACGGCATTGATAACAAATTGATTTTAATTTAAATACTTTAATCCGTTAGTCATTATTACATTTAAAATTATAATTCGACTTCAAACAGAACCTATTGTCAAAAACAATTGTGGTGCGTGACTTTTTTAAACTCTAAATATTTTCTAAATAACGAAATATGAAGTTATTAGTGGAGAAATTCCGTCTGGATGACAGCAGACCGACTGCTCGTAAAATATACGACAGGTCCGGACCACTCGTAAATTTTGTTCGTATCTGAAAAAAATCGTAGGATACGAAAACATTGTTGAATGCCACAAATGATCCTAAATCACTCGTACGCACAGTTTAAGAACAAATCTGTGCGTACGAACGGTTCGTGCATGAGGCCCAATGTTTTTTATTCAGACACGCTGGTTGCCTCTTTTCCGAGGTTCGTGAACGCATCTCCAAACTCGGGTGATACACAGAAAACTGTTTTCTTCTCATGTGATGATGCACAGAGCCAGGTTGCAGGTGCAAACGGTGCCCACCCTGTGACCCCTCCAGCCCCGCCTCCCCACACAACGGTGGGGGCACGCTCACGTGATTGCCAGCAGTCACAGAGCATTGAGCTGCACAGAGAAGTCAGACAAACCTCTGCACTCTTAAAATTGGTTAATTCACATGAGCCTGGTCTAGATACAGTAGTTCCAGCCAGGACTTTTTCGTCTCTCACATCAACAAGTCATATAACAGGTACAGTCACTGATCTGGCTCAAAAAATAAATTTTTCATGCTTGCATGACTCAAACGAGTGTCAGTGCTGGGGTTGTGACGCAACGTTCAATAAACGCCCCTTTCCAAAGGGGCCTCCCTTGGGCCAATGCAGACTCTGTCCACTTGGCGGCGGTAGAGGCCAGGTTATTTCCTCTCGATCTGCAGAACGCTCTGGCCGCACCTCTGACACATCACAGTGCAGTCTGGCTTCAGACCTGCTCTTTAAACAACTGGTTACCACGACTAATTTGCAACGGTTACACTCTGCAGTTTGCAAAGACGCCGCCCAGGTTAAATTTGATTTTGGAGACAAAACTCACATATCCAGCATAGGGCAAGGCGCTACAATTGGAACTACAGGAACTGTTAGCAAAACACGTCATTTCCGGAGTCCCCTCGTGCGAGGAGAGAACCGGTTTTTATTCAAAATATTTCCCAGTCCCCAAGAAATCAGGGGGACTCGGGCCGATTTTAGATTTGTCAACATTCAACAAACACATCATGAAATGTCCATTTCATATGTTGACAATAAAGCGTGTTCTCGAGTACGTGACGCCAGGGGACTGGTTTGTATCAATCAATCTCCGAGACGCTTATTTCCTTATTCCGATCGTGAACAAACAGGAAGTTCCTCAGGTTCGCCTTTCATGGAACCTGTTACGAGTTCAATCGCCTCCCGTTCAGGTACGCTCTTGTACCTCAGACCTTCTCGAAGGTCATCGAAGCAACGTTACACCCACTGCGTTCAAGGGGCATAAGGATCCTCTATTACATCAACGATCTACTGCTTCTGTCTTGCTCCAAAGAGGAGGCAGCAGCACAGACGGTGATTTTGGTGAGTCATTTATCCCGATTAGGTTTTGCCATAAATTGGGAGAAAAGCACTGTTTCACCAGCCCAGCAAATATTTATCTGGAGGTGAGTCTCTGCTCCGCCAGCATGAGAGCTGTTTTGTCAGACCAGAGGAAAGAGTCGCTGACGTCACTCCTTCAGTGCGTCAAGCCTCACAAGACGGTGCCAGCATTAACAATTATGAGATTATTGGGAATGATGGCTGTCGGGCATGCGGTGGTCAAACAGGGTTTACTGCACATGCGCAAATTACAGAGGTGGTTTATACGTCAGAGAATAGACCCGATACGCCACAAGAAATGTCGAGTCACAGTCCCTCCGTCGGTGAGAACGGACCTGGTGTTCTAGGGGAATCCCAGGACTCTGTCAGAAGGGGTTCCCCTGGGCAAAGTGATGTAATTCAGGGCGGTCTTTACGGATGCGTCTCTTTCTGGTTAGGACAGGACTTGTCTTTCTCAGACGGTGGGCGGAATGTGGCCGTCGGGCACGTCTCTCCACGTAAATGTACTGGAGCTGTTAACAGTTCACAAACTCCTGAAACATTTTGTTTACATGATTCGGGACCAGGATGTTCTGGTCTACACAGACAACAAAGCAGCCGTTGCTTACATAAACCACGAAGGTGGAGTTCGTTCAGCTCAGCTGCTAAACACAGCCAGAAAGCTGCTCTGCTGGGCGTACATCCACCTGAAATCGCTGAGGGCAATTTACATCCCAAGCGTGCAAAACAGAGGTGCCGATATTATGTCGAGAGGTGGTCTGGACAGAAATTGGACGCTCCACCCGGACCTTGCTTCACAAATCTGGAGCCGGTTCGGGAGGGCAGAAGTGGACTTATTTGCCACTCGAGAGAATGCTCAGTGCCCTATCGTCTTCTCCCTGAGCCCTCTCGACACCACCCCCCATTGGGGGTGGACGCCTTTGCACACAGACCAAGACGTTAATTTATGCTTTTCCTCCAGTTCCTCTGTTACCAGTGCTGCTGGAAAGAGTGAGAGAGGAGGGGCTATCAGTGATTCTGATCGCTCCGGAGCGCACGAACGCACCATGGTTTCCGGTCCTGCAGCAACTTACAGGCCGCTCCTGGAAGCTCCCTTGGAGAGACAACGTTCTCTTGCAAGCAGGGGGGGCTATAAAGAGTCCCCCGGTGATAGGTCAGCACCGGGGTTTGTCTGCTGAACGACAACGTTAGAAAACCTTGGTTTTTCTAAAGATGTTATTGGCACCATTCAGGGAGCACGTGCTAAGTCTACAACCGCTGTTTATGCATCAAAATGGGCTGCTTTTCAGCGTTGGTGCATGAAAAAACAGCTGGACCCATGTTCATGTCATTTGGGTTCCATTTTGTCATATTTACAACTGTTGCTGGACAGAAATTTGGCCTCCAGCACGATTAAAACGTATGCTGCGGCGATCTCTTCCTGTCATGGGGGGTTTAATGATAGAACGGTCTTTAATCATCCCCTAATGAAACGTTTTCTGAAGGGTGCCTGTCGCCTAAGACCTATTTCTCGCACTTTGGCGTCTCAATGGGACTTAGTTACTATATTAAATTCATTAACTAAATACCCATTTGAGCCGTTGAATGAAATATCACTAAAGTTTCTATCTCTTAATACAGCTTTGTTATTAGCTCTAACATCAGCTAAGAGAGTAAGTGACCTTTCTGGACTGTCTGTCTCCCCTTCCTTTCTAAAAATTCAAGGGGATGGAAGCTCTGCTGAACTTAGGCCAAATCCTGCATTTACACCTAAGATCATAACGAGCTCATTCAGGTCCAGGATCATAACATTGGACTGTTTTTGCCTTCCTCCTCATAATAACTCAGAGGAAGAACATTTGCATTTGCTTTGTCCAGTATGAGCTCTCTGATGTTATGTGAAACACACAGCTGTAATACGTAAATCTGATAAGCTCTTCGTGCATTTCAGAGGACATTCCCAGGGTCAACCTTTTACCTCTCAGCAGTTGTCACACTGGCTATGTGAAGCCATCTCTCAAGCTTACAGTTCCTCTGGCCTACAGCCTCCTGACAGTATTAAACAGTGCTGGGCAGTGCAGCAGCGCTAATCCAAAATTTAGTTCCGCTATTTCTAAAGCACTAATTAATTTATTTAGGTCCGCAATTTCAAAAGCACTAATGTCTTATGAAAATTAGGGGAAGCTAAATTCTAAACCGCTAATTCTAAAATAAAACACCATCAGACAAGAAGCAAGTTTTAAGTTGTTTGTATTGTACTATAGACTTAGGAAGGTATTTATAATAATATTGTTTGTAATAATAATCATTTTCTTTGAGTATAACCAATAGACAGGAAGGTATTTATAATAATATTGTTTGTAATAATAATCATTTTCTTTGAGTATAACCAATAGACAAAATACACACAACAAAACAGACCCTGATTACACCCAAGAGTTCTTTTTTTTCTATTTTAAATCAGTTCTTGAATCCCGGATGATTAAAGGTCCATCAATCAATAATCTGGTAGTTTGTAGTTCATGATCCAGGGTAATATGTCCAGAAAAAAACAAATAGTTTGGTGCAATTTAAGTCCTACCGCACAGCTGTGGTGGTCCGGTAGCTTGCCAATGCCATCCTGGGTGGGAACAGGGGGTGAAAAAAACCTTGACCTAAACAAGGTCATAAACAAAACAAAAATTAGCATTACTTTATACACAGGACTAAACTGTTATCAAAATTTCTATAGGCAGTCAACAGATTTAATGAAAAGTAACTAAAATGATCCTAAAAGGATGAAATTACAAAAATCAAAGGATTTACAAGATACAAGATACAAGAGCTTTTATTAACATTGCACCAGGTACAACGTGATTATGTATACACAGTCATCCAGAAGAGGGGTAGAGAATGTAAAGCTGCTGCTTATTCAAAACACATGACATGTTCTTCAGCGCGGCCTCTCTCATCCGTCTCGGGATGAAGGTCAAAGGTGTGAAAAAAAGGTAAGTAAACATGGGGGTTACAGCATTGGTATTAAAAAAAATGTATCACATTTTGTCTGCAAGACACCGCATGACACAGTAAAAACCATACCATAAGCACATAAGGACAGTTACATGTTGCATGTTGAGACTGAGGCAGGGAGGATCTGTCCATGATACATTCCGGATGCCTCCGATAACGCTCATAGAAAAGTTCTCCGGGGGGGGTAGCAGACAAGACAAACAGCAGCTATTTTTTCCACAGTAAGCACATCTCAGGAGAAATTAGATATCCAGCCTTTCCCAAGGCTGTTTCCAAGGGAGTCAGATAAGAATTAACAAATATTTTCACATCAGGCACACATTGTAATTTCTGTGGCCTTCAGTCTGTAAGGGCGATTCTGTTCCAATCCAATTCGGGACTTTTCCACTGATCCAAGCTCTGACCTCAGATGTTGACCACAGCTGACCAGAGTCCCAATCTGAGGGTGATCTGTTCACCCTCTGGATAATAATAATAATAATAATGTCTTTTCCTGTCATCTGCGTATGTTTCCCATACACAGACGAAATTCGTCTCTGCATTTAACTCAACCACCTACCAGGTGGTGCAGTGAGCAGCCCGAAAGCGCCCGGGGAGCTGGAGAAATAGGTGTGCACTCATAGACACCTAAGCTCGCAAACAGCTGATTTCTGATGTTGACCACAGCGTCCAGAGTCCAAATCCGTGGGTGAGCTGTTTCACCCTCTGGATAAGCTCACAAACAGCTGATTTCTCGAGGTCACGGCGCAGACCAGACATCGGGTGCTCCAGGCAGTTAAGTCCTGCTGAAGTCTCCCTCATTTTGCGATAGACCAGTGCTCCACAAACGCCAAAAAAAGCAAAGCGCTGCCATCATAATCCAATATAATCCAAGATTCTTCACCTCCACAGAGCACTCCCAGGAATCCACGGAATCCATGGCGGAATCCATGGCGTATCCTCCGTCACTCTGTGAGGGTGGGAAGGCTCCCCTTGTGCCGTTCCTTCTGTAGAGATCTTGTTTGTAGAATCGAATGCCCAAACCTCCAATCCATCTTAATTTGCGTTCGAGGTGCTTAGCTGAGGAGCTGCCAG
The DNA here is from genome assembly GCA_038048925.1 of Garcialebias charrua. Taxonomy (NCBI): domain Eukaryota; kingdom Metazoa; phylum Chordata; class Actinopteri; order Cyprinodontiformes; family Rivulidae; genus Garcialebias; species Garcialebias charrua. The sequence continues at coordinate 4,475 of JBBPBX010011504.1, read as the reverse complement.
CAGCAGGGGGGGGGGAAGGACAGGAGAGGGAAGGGTTGCGACTGCCTCCGTCGAGAGCAAGGTTGAAAAAAGATTTATTTAATACTTTACGTACATGTATTCTATTCGGCCACGAAATTAACAAATGAGAATGATCTTTTAATCATTAAGACCACTTTTAAATCTCAAATACACGGGCGTGTCGCCACGGCATTTCTACATAAAACGAACCCAAATACATAAAACAAACGACTCACCGTCGAGTGGTGGACACAGAACACACAATACAATCCTCCGGCCGCATTAATTTGGCTTGAAACAGCGGGGTTCTCTGCGGATTTATGAAGACACCGAGCACAAACAGCTAGCCACAACGTTAGCATCCAAGTTCACCTCTGACCCGGAAGATGTCAAGATGGAATAGTCCATTTTCAGTAGGGGGATACAGAAATCGACCGGTTTTTGTATTGCGTATTTAATGATCGTTTTCATCGTAACTATAATTATTTTTATGTTAAATGTACATTAACAAGCAGGATCAATGTTAGGGATGTAGGTGACTGGCCGGGGCGCGGGCGGGGCCGGGGCCCCTGCTGATTGGGATCCCCAGGCAACGGCATCATTTGCCTACATGGTAGATCCGAGTCTGTTCTCCGCTCTGCTCCCCCTCCAACCCTCCCTCCTCTCTGCTCTTTACGGTGGGGAAAAAGGTAAAACAAGCAGCTACGGAGCCAGCATAAGAGCCTGTAAATAAGTTTATTGGTTTTTACTGATAGATAATTAGTTATTAGCGGTACTGCATTTTAAATAAAAATAGCACAAATCCGCTTATGAATTATAAAAGTTAGTCAAACCACAAAAACGCTGACAAAAAGTTTAGGTCCGTTGTAAGCGGATTAGCGCTTTAGCGCTCTCTAGCGGTCTGTGCCCACCTTTGGTATTAAAGCTCACTCTACTCGAGGGATGGCGACTTTCACAGCCTTGCTCGGAGGCCTCTCTGTGCAGGAGATCTGCTCTGCGGCCTCTTGGTCGTCAGCATCTCCATTCATCCATTTTTACTTACGGGATGTCTCCAGCTCCTCTTTGACACATTCTGTTCTCAGGGTTGCAGCAGAGTAAAACTTTTTTCATTATCAATAAACGTATTGATTAAATGACACAGTTGTTTCTGGCTTTTATTGATGGATGTTATGGTTCAAACGCTCCTTTAGTCAGAAGTACTCTTTGGAGCAATTTTTTTTATCCTGTTAAGGATAAGCTATTATTCATTTTCCATCAGATAAATGAGGTTGCTCACCTGCTATTACATTTATTATGGTGTGGCGGTTGCCAGAGTGTGTTATGGGTTCCAGTCAGACCCAGTGAGGCATGGAACATATCCTGCTCCACCTTTAACCCAATAGGTCTAGCTTAAAGGGTGGAGCTTACATGAAATAGAACGATGGTTACGTATTGTAACCCTAGATCCAATGAGTGTAAGCGTAGCCCTTTAAGCCTTGGGCCTCACTGGCTCTCATTTGGTTGAACATTTTTTTATTGCCTTTTGGGAGCAGTTTCTCGGTCAACGGGGGCTTTTATGGTAGACCGAGGCGTGGCCCACAGCAGGTGGGCGTGGACTAGAAGTCTTCAGTGTTGGTGCAAAGCACGAGGGATAAACCCAATAGGTGTGGCTTAAAGGGCTACGCTTACACTCAGAATCTGGGGTTACAATACATAACCATCGTTTTCATTTAAACTCTATACTTTTGATTTTCACATTAGCTCACTCAGTGATGTTTTTCTTTTACGTTTGAGAGCCTCCATAAGGGGCAGCACTGTATTGCATTTGATAGAGCTGTCCGCTCACAGCAAAAAGGTTGCTAGACTGAATCCCTGCTCTGAACATTTTTGGGTGGAGTTTGCATGTTCTCTCTGTGCATAAGTTTTCTCTTGCTAAAATCAGAACAAGCGCTCAATACAAAAACAACTGGACTTTATTTAATAAAGTCCAGTTGTTTTTGTATTGAGCACTTGTTCTGATTTTATCATGTCCTGGATGACTGAGAATCTTCACCAGCATTTTTCTCTTGCTACTGCTGGTTTCCTCCCACAGACCAAAAACACATGTCTCGTTTGTGTCTTTGTGTCCCTGTGATAGACTGGATACCATGCCTGTCCATGTTGTATTCTGCCTCTTGCACAGTGACTGCAGCATATGGGCACCAGTGACCCCCACAACCTATTTTCCTAATTTTTCAAATTTTCCCAGCTGGGCATTGCTATTCAGTTCTGTCTCTCATCTTGTGTGACAAAAAGGTTTAGTTTGAATGTAAACAATAAAAACACACTTGTATGTTGCAGAAGTAGACATTTAGTACAAAAAGCAGTTCCACCTGCATGCAGGCTGCAGAATCAGACACTTCAAAACTCAGAACCTCTGACTCCTGTTGACTGAAATCAAGGCATCAATGGTAGATGCAACATGCTCCAGCAGCCCGGTAATATATCTGACAGCTGGTGTTGTGCAGTTGTAGGGTTTTAGGAAGAAAGAAAAAATATATATTATTTAAAAAACACCTGCATTTCAACCACCAAACAACACGTGTAAGTTTAACAAAAAACAAGATACTGTATCGTTTTTTTCGAGATATCAAAAAGAACACTGGCCACCACAGACTGACAGAACATCCACAGGAGTGGAAATCATGTCCATAAAAATTATGAACAGAATCGGTGACAAAGGGCAACCTTGGCGGAGTCCAACTCTCACCAGGAGCGAGCTCAACTTACTGCCAGCAATGCGGACCAAACTCTGACACCCGTCATACAGGGAAAACTTGATAAAGAAACTGAAAGTTGAACTGGGTTTCTTTTTCAGAAATAGATCATGTCTAACACTGAATTAAACGCCTTGTATCTGTGACTTTCCTTCCCTCCACTGATTACGGTGACATTATTTACATGAATGCTCCTACAAGCACCCTGCAGATGTTGGACACTGTCATCACGGTGCACTAAGATTTTAATTTAATTTACGTAGTCATGGATGATTTTTACAAAAACAGAGTCCAAAACTCCCAACTCAACAATCTTGACGTGTTTTTCTCTGGTCCATTCAGCAGTTCATCTTGTATAGTATGCAGTTGCACTAAATTATTCCTGAGATGTACGCAGCACCTGGCTGATGTGTCGCAAAGCAAGTCATCCAGATCTGGGTTATTCATGAGCCTCTTGAGGATCCTCACGCAGGAGATCCTTAACATAGAAGAAAAGTAATATTTTTACTTCATGTGCTTCTTAATAGCACCAAAGTAGTTTTGTGGTTCTAGACCCAAACTCATGTGTCTCATCCATTACACTTCACAGGGACTTAAAGACATCCAGACTCTGACATATAAATTACTTTTCAGCGTGTTGGTGTTCTGTTCTGCTGTCTGCATCTTGTGGGGTGTGTATCTATATCTGTGAGTGTGGGTGTAGCTCAACCAACAAAGTGGTGGTGGTGAAAGCTTTTATAGAGCGATGGGTCTCTAAGGAGGGGCTGAGCATTTCAGAAAATAGCATGCAGCTCATTATAAGCAGTTTGTGGTCATGAAACAGTTGTGTTGTTGGTGTGCTTCTACAAGTGCAGCTTATTTGTTCCTCGTCACAGAGCAAAGAGAGGATTTGGAAATACCCTCCATCAAGCAATAAAATAAAAAATAAAAATGAAATAAATACATAACCTACATCAGTTCTCATTGTAACTCCTACCCACTTGAATATCTTGCACCAAAATCATTAAGGATTAACTTGCATTCCCTATCCAATTTCACTGCAGAAAAACTCTCATCTCCAAAACTACAAACATTTACTAATCAAATCACTCAGCGACGGGGGGCATCGGCGTACAGCTTGTTTTACTATGAATTTATTATTGAAACTCTTCAACTGCACAGGCTCTTTTGCAGGATGGAGCATCAGTACTTGTTGACTTGCACTGTCAACTTTTTTTCCACCAAGGCTTATAATATATATATATACAGTACAGTACTGTACTGTATTTAGTACCTGACTCAAGAAACTCATTCTAGTGAAGGCTGAAGGACAGGAGAGGTAACAACGGGAAAAAGGTTGCTGATTTGAAAGGAGCCTTTTGCCTCAAAGAAAAAAGAAAACGATCAGCAAAAGTTATGAGAAAAATAGTTATTTTTAGATTATCCAAAATAACCCTAGGTGTTAACACTTGTGTTTTGCTGATTAAGACCATATGTACTTTGATTTATTTTTCAACTTAGTTTTTTTTAAACTTTTTCTAGTTTTTTTTAAAGGAAGTGTGCCACTTCATTAAGGTATTTGTACATGAAAACTATGTCTGGCCTGGCAACAGGTTAGTAATATGAGGAAGAGCAGTTCATACGGCTGGGTCTTTTGGAGATCATTATTAAAACATACAGCTAAAGCTCAGCAGATATTCAAATTATTTTGAGATTTCACCATATTCAGAACAGAATGTAATTAAAAGGTTTATAAAAATG
>JBBPBX010011503.1:21083-37744 GCA_038048925.1 Garcialebias charrua | reverse complement strand
CGGAGTTCCGTTCCTGGGCGGCGGCGTAAAGCAAATTTCGACGTAAGTCGGAACATACGTACATACTGCACCATATACGTACAAACTGCACCTTATACGTCCAGAGCGTGCTCCGCTGTTTCTGCCGTCACACGTCGAACAGATAACTCGGACTGCATTTCTGCCGTCAAGCTCCGCTGCTTATGCGTCAAACCGGAAGTAAAACCGGAACTCTGCTTTTCAAAATAAAAATTTCAAAATAATTTTATTTTTTATTTTTTTATGGAAGATGCGTCGTAACCGCGAAACGTCGTAACTTGAGACCGTCGTAAATCGAGGACTACCTGTATATATCTTTAATTATCTGAGTAATTTATGAAATCTTAGTTATTCACTTTCATATATAACAAATGTAGAAAATTAATTGACTAAAACCAGTTGATCAGTGTCAGTTGTACCAAAAGGATTCCTATGACTAACATTTTCAGGTGACATCCACAAACCTTTTTCTTTTGTCTGTAAACATTTTCATTCATTCACAGATCAGAGCCTAAAAAAATCTATTTATGTTCTAACCTTTTATTTATTGCTTTGATTTTATAATGTCCCTGAAATAAACATTTGATTTCACAACACAAAATACATTTCTAACGACATCTTTTATTAATACTATGAGTGCCACGCTAAAGTTCTCATTAACATTTTAGGTCTTCCAGAGTTCGGTGCAGTTTTAATGGTTGAGGAAGCGTTTAGGTGACGTGTAAGGTGTGGAAAGACATGATGCATCACAGCAGCCACAAAGGCAGTCCAACAGGGTGTAGGAAAGATTGTGATTTATAATTACCGGTACATTTTTTTCTGGTCTTGGTGTAAGAGGGTGAGCTTGTAGATCCAGTGTAGCAGGGAGGTGATGTGTCACTTTAACGTGAACTTCTTCCTTGATGAGCTTCCTGGTTACATCAGGCCAGCAGTGAAACCAGACCACGGTGAATCATTATGATTCGTTGGACTCGGCAGCACAACTGCTCTTTGCCTTGGACCAGTCAGATTGCTGGGTTGGAACTACTGGTTATGTTATTGTTTTATTAGATCAGATACAGGTTATCAGTGAGACCGCCCTTTTGTTAAAGGTAGCATGAGGGCTTCCATGTTAAATCAGGGAAGTTTTATATATTTTTATATGACATAGTAAAATGTTGACTCTGTTCCAGGAAAATACAACTTCTAATCAGATGTGAAAGCAAAGGAGTGTTCGCATTCACAACACTTATAAAAACATTTAACATAACAAAGACATAAAGACATTTACATTATAATACTTTATTACTGTATTTGTAGTCACTCATGAATCGTTTTTGTTATACCAACAGGCCACAGTTGGTTTATGGCATTTTAAGTTTTTTTAACTGAGCATCACAGTTTAGTATTTTGTATTTCCAATCTACTATTGACATCATAAATGTTTCTTTTCTATAATTTCTGTGTCCATGATGATAAAAGATATTGGACTCAGTTTTTGAATCCTTATAAAAATTAAAAATAAATCAATTTTCTTTCCTTAACTTTACTATGGTTTTTTTCACTTTGCTATAGTTTTTTATTTTATTTTACTGTCGTATTGTTTGACTTAAAATTACTGTCTATTTTATTTGTATTTTATTTGTCCATTCAGACATTTATTCATCCTAACACTTGACATATCATGTACGGTAGTCTGAGAATCAGCTTTGAGTAACTATTTTTGGAAACTACCGGTATTAACTTTACAGTGACTGCTGTTGTAAAACAATATCTCACTTTGAATTTGCATGCTTATCTGAAAAGATGACAAATGTCTATATTTTTTGTATCTTGGTAGGTTAAAATTTACATCTATATGTCTATACTATAAAACCTTACTTACATCTGTTGGTTTTATAAAATAACCTAATTTTACTGTTTGTGTGAAATGTATATGCTAAAAATGTTTTACAAAGTATATGCTAGATTTTGGAATAAAAAGTTTTATGCATAAAAAGTAATCTTGTAGTAAAACTGCTATTTTAAATAGCAACCCTTATTTTTTTCTATATATCTTTTGTGTTTTTCTTCTGTTTCCCCCTTTCAGGCTACCTGCCCAATGGTATTCATGCCGTGGAGGCCATGTTAGCAGCCGCCAGCATTGGAGCCATTTGGAGCTCCACATCTGTCGACTTCGGAGTTAATGTAAGAATTTGGCATATTGATTCTCATATGTTTTATTTAATGTTTTGTTTCAGTTCATTTGTGTTTGTAATTATAACTTAGTCTCAGCGGTTGTTCACAAACTAAGGTTTAGATTTTTAATTTCTCAAATTTTTCTGTATTCCTTATGAAGTGCAATGTTTATTTACAAGTGTCTTAGTAACATTTTGCTTTTGAAGTTTTTCACAAAGCCACACTGCTTTGACATTAAAGATGAAAAAGACAAATGACTTTGTCAGACTTGTCATCTTGGTTTGTAATTTGTATTTCTGGTGTGTTGCTGCCCCCTCTGGTCGATCAGAGTATTACCTTTACCATCTTGATGGAGGTTGATTTATGTCTGCACTTTTATTGTGCATCACCCTCTTGCTTTTAGTGAATATTGCTATTTTTTTTTAGTTAAACATGTTTTCATAAGTTTATCTTACAAATCTCCCTTACAGTATTTGTTTTCACAGTCATCGAGTCTTTGTACAGACTTGAGTGTTATATTATACAACTTGATCCTTTTTACTCACCGTTTTCTTTTTCTCTTTTTTAATTTAACTTAGGGCGTCCTTGACAGATTTTCTCAGATCCAGCCCAAACTGATCTTCTCAGTTGCTGCCGTGGTATACAACGGCAAAATCCATGACCACATGGAAAAGCTGATCAATGTTGTAAAAGGTTGGTGAACACATTTCAGATGTTTCTGCCATTTTTTTATTTATTCTTTTGTTTGTCACGTTTGTTTTCTCATTTGATTTGTAACAAACCTGCCATCACAGCCAGAGTACAAAGATTTGTGTAACTGATCGTTACTAAAAGGAGCTAAATGCTAGCTAAAACTAGCTAAAGTCTAGCTAGAAACTAAAAGTAACACAAGATGGCTAAATCCAATAGCAAGCCAAGTCAAGTCAAACTTATTTATAAAGCACATTTAAAACAGCAGTGCTTAACAATAAGATCAAGGCAGTAATTAAAGATAGCAGCTAAAACAACAGACAAATGTCTTAGAACAACCAGGAAGAGTTTTTGTTTGTCGGTGTGTGGAGAAAATGTATGAAATGGATTGAATGATGAATTTTAAAAAAGTACAGGTAGTCCTCGACTTACGATGCCCCCGACTTACAACGTTTCGGACTTACGAACGCATCTCATAAAAAAAATTTGTTTTGTTTTTTAAAATAATAAATAAATAAATAAATGTACAGTACTGTACAGTTACCAAGCACTTAGCCTATCCTAACACAGTTAAGGAGTGAGTTGAATTGTCTCCCTCCTCCCTAGCAGGCTCCATTCACATAAAGGGAGCTAGCTCCCTTTATGTGAAAGGGAGACAATTCAACTCACTCCTTCATCTTTAAAAACTGTGTTAGGATAGGCTAAGTGCTTGGTAACTGTACAGTACTGTACATCTATTTATTTAAGAAAAAAATAAATACATTTCTTATTTTTTATTTTTTTTGTATGTGATCCGACTTACGTCATTTTCGACTTACGAACGGCCCGTAGGTACGGAACTCGTTCGTAAGTCGGGGACTACCTGTACAAATATAAACCAGCTTAAAAAATGATTTACAAAGGAGCTTCTTTCAAAATATGTTCTATAAGATGAGTGTTTTAAAGTCTATAAATGCTATTGATGATATAAATAGTGTTTGAATAACTGTATATCTTTAAATATCATGTAAAGTGGCAACAAGTTGTCTCGTTTTGGTATTTTGACAGTTACTTGATTATAAATTGATGAGTATGAAAGGGGCAGGACATTATAAGATATTGTATCTTCTACCTGCTCCTTTTCGAACAGAAAACATAAAATTTGCATGTCACTTGGGCATTTGTTTTAACTTTTATTTTTTTAGTTGTGTTATCCTATTTCATTTTTCTTTCTTGATTGTCTTTTCTGTCTGTTAGGGGAAAAAAAAGCTGAAAGGGGCAAACAATAGCTAAGAGCTAAGTTTAGTTAAAGTATGCTAAAGCAGGTTCTTGAAAAAATTCTGATTCAGTTTTCACACTACAGTATTATGTTCCCGGGAAGATTCACATAATTACCAAAAAATGACATAAAAGTTTCCTTTAAGTTCAGTCTGCTTTCCATCAGATGTTGTGGTGTTTCCTTGTGTTTGTTTGTTTTTAGTCTATTTTATTGTACTTGTTGGTTTTATGTGTGAATTTCAGAATTTATTTAGTTAGTTTTTCCTTTTAAAGCACTTTTGTAAATGTTGTTTTTAAATGTACTCTATCAATAAAACTGATAATGCACAAATAGAGTTACCACGTCAGTTACGCAGGCAAATCCTTTTTATTTATTTTTCCAGTTCTGTTAAAGATTAGCTTGAAGAGAACACAAATAAGCCAGCCTCTCTTTCCCTCTCCCACTCTTAGGTCTTCCTGACTTGAATAAAGTCGTTGTGATTCCCTACGTTCTCTCCAAAAATGAGACTGACCTCTCCAAGATTCCCAACAGGTTTGCGTCTCTGACAAGTTGCACTCAAGTGGTTAAATTACAACATTTATGACAGATATACGGAGGTATTTTGGCTTTCTTTTGTACTACAGTATTGTAATTGTTTTTCCTCTTAATAACAATAATAATAATAATACATTTTATTTGTATAGCTCTTTTCTAAGTACTCAAAGATGCTTTACAGGAGTTCAAAAATATAAAATTAACAGTGCAACACAACACATAAAAACACAGAAAATCACATACTGTAAAAGACCCAGGCTCGGAGCTTGGTCCTACAGGGGAGAGACAGAAGGTTGGCACTGGAGGAGCGGAGGGAACGAGAAGGAGTGTGGTGATTGTGTAGGTCACTCAGGTATGGAGGGGTCAGATTATGGAGGGCTTTGAATGTGATGAGGAGGATCTTGAAATAGATACGCTGAGTGTCAGGGAGCCAATGGAGGTTCTGCAGGACGGGAGTGATATGTTCATGGGAACAGGTGTAGGTGAGAAGGTGGGCAGCAGAGTTTTGAATATATTGCAGTTTGGGAGCCGAGCTGGAGTAGAGGTAGGGCAGCCGGCTTGGGACCCCAAAGTCCCAGGTTCAATCCCCAGTCATTGCACACCTCGTGGTATCTCTGAGCAGGACACCCTATCCTCAATAGCTCCCCGGGCGCTTTCAATAGCTGCCCACTGCTCCACTTGAGTGTATCTCAGGTGTGATGGGTTAAATGCAGAGAGCCAATTTTGTCATTGTATGGGAACATACAATAACAACACATAACACATTATTATTAGGGGCGTGGTGGCACAGAGGTTAGAGAAGAAGGGCTTGTGATCAGAAAGTTGCAGGTTCAACTCCCGGTACCATCAACATCAAAATGTGGGTGGTAAAGGTGAAACACCCACAACAGCCTCCACCACGTTCATTTGCCCCACTCTGGGCCCCTGAGCAAGGTTCTTAACCCCCACCATCTGCTCCCTAACAGTTCTCTCTTGAAAATGAGTTCTCGTGACTCAATGAGACTACCTGTATAAATAAAGGGTAAATGAAAAATATATATAATTACGGTACTGTATTATTATTATTATTATTGAGGGTTTTGGTTGTTGTACCATACAAAATGCTATTGCAATACTGTAGTTCATTCTGGACGTGACATAGGCATGGATTAGGATTTCAGCAGTGGAGAAAGTGAGTGATGGGCGGAGTCGTACTCCTTTTGAGATGAAAGAATGCAGTCCGAGTTATCTGTTCGACGTGTGGTTAGAATGAAAGAGTGGAGTCAAGAATAATACCAAAATTACAAATGAGTGGAGGCGAAGTGAGAGTGATGTCAAAGTTGACGCAGAAGTTGTGAGTGGACTTGGCAACACTATTTGGACCAATGAGGAGTATGTCAGTTTGATCAGTGTTTAATTTGAGAAAATTGTGCTTCATCTAGATTTTGATGTCAGTTAAGCAATGAGTGAGGGTGGAAGTGGATATTGGGGTTTATGGATGTAGTAGAAATGTAAATCTGTATGTCATCAGCGTAGCAGAGGAAATGGAGGCTATGACGATGGATATTACCAAGGGGGAGGATGTAGAGGATGAAGAGGAGAGGACCAAGCACTGCACCTTGGGGAACACCCTGGGATAGAGGGGTTGTGGAAGAGGAGCAGCAGTTGACATTAATAAACTGTTGTAGGTTTGAGTATCTTTTTGAGTGAGTGTCTTGTCTTTTTCATCTCCACAGTGTGTTCATAGATGATTTCTTGGCATCTGGACGTGGAGAGGCTGATCAGTTTCCTCAACTGGAGTTTGAGCAGCTTCCGTTCAATCATCCTCTGTACATCATGTACTCATCGGGAACTACAGGAGCTCCTAAATGCATGGTCCACTCTGCTGGGGTAAGAACCCGTATGGTTTCCATCACCACTAAATGTAAAGACTATTCATTGCTCCTGTTGTTAAGCTGGCACAAACATTTAATGCACTAAAACCAACAACGAGTTGTTTCATCACACAATCTGACTCATAAACGCCCAGCCTGTGTTCTTTTCTGTCCCTGTGTAACTTCTTACATCATTGCTGTGTTGCGGCCAGTGTTTTTGAATGCTCTACACAGTTTAGACTCAGCTGTTTCCAGAAACAAAATTAGCCCGGAATGGTTACATCTGCGACTCAGCTCTCCTGGGTCAACCCATCTGCTCACGTCAGTTACTCCTTTTTTGTCGCTTGTTTTAGTTGTTTTGGGGGGAGAAGTTCGAGTTAAATGTTTAACAGGCACTAAAGTCTGGTGCAGATTTGTGCAAGAAAACTAAAACGGCAAAAAATGTCTGCAGTCATTTCCACATGAGTAAAATAACTGCGTTCTGCCACCAAGGAGCAAACACTGGCTGAAGGTAACACAGAAATCCGCTGTCAGAAAGAACTTTTACTAACTACATTATAGATTTCTGTCTGCTCTTGCTGTCTTTTCTCACCAGCATTTTTGTGTGTGCATTGCTTTGTTAGCATTTTCCTCTCCCAAAAGAGAGTAACTAACCCAATTTAAATTATCCTACAAAGTTAAGTCAGGTCATCTGGATGGTTTATTATAATAATAATAATAATAATAATAAACTTTATTTGTATAGCACCTTCCTACAATGCCTTGCATTGACCAAGGTGCTTAACAGGATAAAAAGATGAATAAACTGGAACAATAAATCAATGAAAATAGAATAGGAAACAACAGCAATAAAAGAAGGCAATGGAAATAAAAAATGCTACATACTAAAATAACACTAAAATAACACAAGTAATAAAAGTTACCGGTACACACTGAAAGCTTTTTTGAACAAGTGGAAATAAAAAGGCAATGGAAATAAAAAATGCTACATATTAAAATACCAAAAGTAATAAAAGTTACACACTGAAAGCTTTTTTGAACAAGTGGGTCTTCAGTCTGGTTTTGAACAGAGTCAGATCAGAGGTGGCACGCAGCTCAAGGGGGAGACTGTTCCAGGCTTTAGGGCCGGCAACAGAAAATGACCGGTCTCCCCATTGTTTGTACCTTGAGCGAGGCACCTCCAGCAGGTGTTGACTGGCAGATCGTAAATCTCTGCCGGGCTGATGGGCTTTCAAAAGTTCTGAGATGTAGAGAGGTGCAAGTCCATTCAGAGCTTTGAAAACAAACAGGAGCAGCTTGAACTGTATCCTGAACTGAACCGGGAGCCAGTGTAGAGAGGACAGGACAGGAGTGATGTGTTCATATTTTCGTGTGTTGGTCAAAAAGCGCGCGGCAGAGTTCTGTACAAGCTGTAAACGGGAGATGGAGGATTGATTAATACCAACATACAAAGCATTACAATAGTCAAGTCTGGAGGTCACAAAGGCATGGATGGCCTTCTCCAGATCACCACGGCTGAGAAATGACTTGACTTTGGAGAGCAGTCGGAGCTGAAAGAAGCTGGTCTTGACAACAGAACTGATCTGTTTATCAAACTTTAAGTTGGAGTCAAGCTGCACTCCAAGATTTCTGACCACCGGGTTGAAATGGGGGAGGGGAAAACCAACACTGGGACTGGGAAGGATGTTGCTGGTGTCACCAGGAGCACTAAATAAAATGCATTCAGTTTTATCTGTGTTTAGGTGGAGGAAGTTTTGAGAGAGCCAGTGCTTAATGTCATTTAAGCAGTTGACAAGAGTGTTTGAACTGGGTGAGGGGTTGGGAGTGACTGGCAGATAGATTTGTAAATCGTCTGCATACATGTGAAAAGACAGGTTATGACGTGCAATGATTGATCCTAATGGCAGCATGTAAAGAGAGAAGAGGACTGGCCCTAGAATAGATCCCTGTGGTACGCCAGAGGTCAGAGGGGTTGATGAAGAGGAGGACAGATCGCCTATCATGACAGAAAAAGTTCTCCCAGACAGGTAAGATTTGAACCACTCAAGCACAGCTCCCTGGAGGCCAACCTGCTGAGACAAGCGGTTGATTAGTACCTGATGGTCGACGGTGTCAAAAGCTGCTGAGAGGTCTAACATCACCAGCAGAGCAGGGTTTTTTGCATCCAGGGACAGAAGAATGTCATTCTGTACTTTGAGCAGTGCAGATTCAGTGCTGTGACGAGCTCGAAAACCTGACTGAAATTTTTCAAACAGGTTGTTGAGTTCTAGAAAAGATTGAAGTTGAATAAAAACAATCTTTTCTAGGACCTTTGATAGAAATGACAGATGTGAAACTGGTCTGAAATTAGAGAGAGCTGTAGGATCTAGGCCTGGTTTTTTGAGAAGAGGCCTGACCACAGCATGTTTGAAAGCAGATGGCACAAAACCTGAAGATAGACAGCTGTTAATAAATGACAAAACACAAGGACCAATTACATCAAAGGACTGTTTGAACATTTTAGAGGGAATGATGTCCAGAGAACAGTTAGTTGGTTTCATCTGCTGAACCACCTTGGTGAGGTGAGGGAGTGAAACCAGGTCAAATTGGTCAAAAACAGCTGTGGTTATTGCAGACGCACAAGACTGGATGGTGTTGGATGAACTGACAATGTTCTGCCTGATAGAGTCTATTTTGTTGACAAAATAGCTCTGAAAGTCATCGCAGGTAGACTGTGTGGCAGTTTTCAGAACATTGACAGATGGGTTGATGACAGACTGGAGTGTGCTGAGACGTTATGTCCTTCATCCTAAGGACTTCATCAGTCCGAGGAGCCACGGCAAATGCTGTCCCACAAGCAGCACACTCGCGTAGTGGGTCAACTAGTTTGATGGTGATAAGATGGTTTCTGGGACCCGTCCTCTCCCCTGTCAACTCCTCTGAGGCAGCCATGTGGTTCAAAACATCAAAGTTCATGCTCAAAAATCCAGGTACAAATCCAACAATGTTAAGTCAGGCCCTCTGGATGGTTTCTTTTTTTGAAACTGGTTGGCCCTCTATGTGGGTGGTCTGCTTGGGGGACTGAGTTTGTTGTTGCTCCTTGGACTGATGAAGTCCTTTGGATGAAGGATGAAATGTTTCATCAACAACAACAACAAAAGAAAACCATCCAGATGACCTGACTTAACTTTGTTGGATTTTTTTTAACCTGGATTATTGAGCATGAACTTTGATGTTTTGAACCACTTTGGCTATGGCTGCCTCCGAGAAGTTGACGGGGGAGAGGGCGGGTCCCAGAAACTATCTTGTCACCATCAAATTGGTTGGCCCACTATGCAAGTGTGCTGCTTGTGGGACTGAGTTTGTTGTGTCTCCTCGGACTGATGAAGTCCTTTGGATGAAGGACGAAACGTCTCAACAAAAAAAGAAAACTTTCCAGATGACCTAAAAAAAGCTAAGTCTGGTCCTCTGGACATTCAAAAAACAAAACAAACAAATTGTAGAAACGTTTCACCTTTCATCCAAAAGACTTCTTCAGTCTGAGGTGCTGTATTCAGCTCAGTCTTATAAATAGCATCTTCTCGTATTGGATCAACCAGTTTGCTGATGACGGCCAAAACCAGCTGCTCACATGATTGGTTGACTGGTTGATCCACTACGAGGAGGGGCTATTTATAAGACTGAGCTGAATACAGCTCCTCAGACTGAAGAAGTCTTTTGGATGAAAGGTGAAACGTTTCTACAATTTGTTTGTTTTGTTTTTTTGAATGTCCAGAGGACCAGACTTAGCTGTTTTAGATTTTTCTACCTGGATTATTGAGCATGCATCAGGATATTTCCAGATGACCTGACTTAACTTTCTTGGAATAGATTGAAATGACTTGTTATCAGCTAAATTAGGTGTTTTTCCAATGCTGGGGTTCTTCTCATTTACAGTCTGACATCAACTGATTTAACTGTCTGTGGTTAAATGTTTCAACCTTTGTCCATATCAGAGCACTGACTTCAAGATCATAAGAGGTTTTTCAGAATTGACTGTTTTCTCTCTTTGTCTTTCTCCCAGATCTCATTTTCTGTTTAAATTTATTCCTTGTCTGTTAACGCTGATTAAAATAAATATGGCTGAACATTGAACTAAAATGACTGTCAGCAGGGTGCACAGCATAATCCAGCATTGCATTTTCCCAAAGGTCAGCCTTACCCTGCACGCAAACCTACAGCCAGTGATGACAGTGTCTCTGATGGACACAGGACAGTTAGCAAAACAGCTGGACAGCTGTGCACAATGGCTCTTTTCTGCGCTCATCTGTTAGTTACAGAAACAAGATTTAAATTCAGTTAGTATACTTTATTTGCACATGGAAAAAGTGGGTAAAAGATAATGGATGGATGGATGAAATGCTAATCACAGCACCATTAAATACCACTAAAATTGATTGATAATAACTGGTTTTATCATAAGGATGAAGTATGGAAAGACTTTGAAATTTTATATTGACTTTAACAGGGTTACCGTAATTAGCTTTCATAATATAAATATAAATATTCAAATGGTCTGAGAGACAAAAAGCTTGAATTTTTTTATGCTTCAGAGAATTGAACTTGTGATGAGAAGTTTTGACCCTGCAGGCTTTAAAGATCAAATGTGGTGAAATAGTTAAACCAGGTTAGAGGTGAAGTATTGTGAGTGGAAATGCAAATCATTGTTTAAACAGAGAACAATCAACTAGAAAAGGTGTGTTTGAGAACCAATGATGGCGATAAAGTTTTAGTTTAGTTTTAAGGTGATTGTATATCTTCTTCTCAGAGATCTGAAAGCTGCATTTCATCCACACCTTTTCCAAATATTTGTCTGCTGTATTCACATTTTGCTGCATTTATTACCGGTATATCAAATAGCCTTTGTTTAATTCTCATGGCTTAACTTCCTTTAAGTTTTTTTAGTGGTTGCCACTCCCCATTCTTTTATTCGTATGAATTTATGCTTCTTGATATTTAGTTTTTGGATAGCTGATTGAACTATTCTTTATTACCGTAGTCACCTTCTTGTTACACTCATTACTACCACAAGATGGCAGCAGACCTCCACCTGCTGATATCACAATTGGTCTTTGTTATGTTTAATGCTAAACATCTCATCTGTAGGAGGTAGTGTCAGAAAATGTGTGATTTTTTAAAAGGATTATTACACTTCGAACAACAATTAATATTCAAATTAATTTTAATCACCAAAATGCAAGCATTTATGGTTTTTTAAAAGCTGTTCTTCTGTTTCCTTGTTTCTGGCTTTACTTTTGTAATGCCAGCCCATATTTGTGATTAGTTTTCTACCTTAGCTCTGTGTACTTTTTTATGTTTTTCCTCACTCCGTTCTCATTCTCTACACCCACACATTTTACCTTTTTTCTCTCTAGCTCATTTTCCCCTCTCCTATTGTCTCTGACTTTGTCCTTGTCTGCCATCTCTTTCTTTTGTGCTTCCGTTCTCTTTCCATGCGACCGATAATTGGACTGTAATGCGCTGCCGAAAAACATTTCGTATTGTGACGGTGGCGGTCCTCGCTGCCTCGGCCAATTAGCCCTGGTCCTGTTCTGCTTTCCGCTTTGTTACGGCTCTGTTAACATGCTGTCAGTAGTAAAATGGCGCACACCAAAATGCAAGTATGGCAGCTGAGTCTTGCCAGAGTTAAGATGCACATCTACACACATACACACGTGCATACACACACAGGTGGAGCCATTGAGAGAAAGAAAGTACACATAAGCTCAGACCTTAAACCCACACTCGCACTCTCTCCACAGTTTATGCTCTTCTTCAGCTGTAATGACCTCACCAGCTGTGATGGGTTGGAAACTTTGCACTTCCCACAAACCGTACGCTTTCTGAAAAAAAAAAAAAGCAGTCTGAGCAAGACTTGTCTGCAAGAATTTTACGTACTGAAGAGAGTACGGTAATATTTAGATGAGCGGTAAAAATGTAGTACTTATCATGTAGAAACGACATTTTCGGTCAATATAAATGACGAACTTCTGCTGACAGCTGCTGTTAGATGACTACTTGTTGAAAAACCATCAGCCTACATGTTAAAGCTCTGATTACCAATGGTGCGTTCCAACAAACTTACTTCCTTAACACCAAAGTTCATGTTCAATAAGCCAGGTACAAATCCAACAATGTTCAGTCAGGTCATCTGGACGGCTTCCTTTTTTTTTGCTGAGACATTTTTTCCCACTATGGGAACGTGGTGCTTGTTGGACTCCAGTTTGTTGGTGGCTCTTCGGACTGATGAAGTCCTTTGGATGAAGGACAAAAGTCTCAGCAAAAAACAAACAAAAAACAACAACACCCAGATGACCTGACTGAACATTGTTAAAACTTGAAAATAGGCCTGCCACGATAACAAATTTTGCTGGACAATTTATTGTTTTAGAAATTATTACGATAAACGATAATATTTGAATTTTGACAGTAATTAGTAGTTATTTGTCAAATTTAAAAATAAATATTGGTTAATTTGTTTTGAGTGTAGTACCTTTTTTTGAGCACTGGATGGCAGTAGAAGACTGATTGATGGATAGTGAGGGAGCGAGCAGCATCTAAAGGCCCCTTGACGTGACATGGGCTGTCTCTCTTCAGTTCTCAAAATGGCGGACGCTCGGTGTGGTTTGAGCTCTTTATCATAGCATTTGTCACACAAAGATCTTAATAAAAAATCAGTAAACAAGTTCTCAGCTTGTTTTTGCAGAGAAAAACAACTCTTTACACGAAGGGACAGGTTTCAAACCGTGAATTTTAGAGCTTCGATAAGACAGACGTTTTTTCCCCTAGGTCGGCCTGTTAGCTTAGCTCGTAGCTTAGCTGTTTTAACGATTCTAAAATGCGATTTTGGACAGTTAAAACAGATTTTAAAGAAACAAGAGAAAGGCAGGGGTCAGTGAAGAACACCAGAGTTGAGCTTTTTGTCATCCAGTGTCTTCAGTAGAAAGAGAGACACGAAAAAGCCGATAAATGAAAACGAGGTCGACGATTTTCACTTATCATGCGATTAATTGATTTATTGTTTATTGTGACAGGTCTAATTGAAACTTACTTCCTCTTGTCTTTGCAGGGCACTCTCATCCAGCACTTAAAAGAGCACATCCTCCATGGCAACATGACTGCCAGTGATATTATCATTTACTACACTACGGTAGGTCCACAACTTATTTATTGTAACATTTACACATTCAAAGATCCAGTATTTTTTAGTTCATATTAAAGCTTTATGAATTTCCTTTCTCCTACAATTTTAGGATTTGTTAACTTTTATTATTGTAATGTCTTAAGAGCCTATTAAAATATCAGGATTGTTTAGCTCACAGTTTTCAAATACCTACAGTTAATAAACATTCAGTAGTCTTTAGATGTTGGTACGTCGAATATTCAACTCCTCTTTGGTCTTGATACAGTCACCTCAAAGCTTGGAGCTGTGTAAGGATAGCCATGCTGCTCCTCATTCAAAAAAATCCCCCAAACACTCCCAAATATTTCTGAAACATGAACACCATTTCCTGTTGGTTAATGGGGTATACTGTAATTTGGTGCATGTTGCCTACTTTAGAACAAAGCCCTGTGGCTTCTAAATGAATCATCAGTCTTAAAAACAGAATGGAGTGCCAGAATAAAGAGCAGCCTTTATTCCTCTCCAGGAAACGCTCAAGTGTTCAACAAATAGGGTTACAGACTTGGTGAATCATGCAGCACACCTTCAAGAAATCTTGAATCTTCTCAAAAAAAAAAAAAAAATCACAAGAGCAAGATTTTGTCATAAACCCTGCAGCCAATGTTGTATAAAACAATTATTTAAGAAAACTTTAACTTTGAGGTGCTTTGTGCAGCCATCTGCTGCTTTTTGAATGAAACGGTTAATTTGCCCCAAATCTGCTTAGGGTTGAATGCAGATATAAAAAAAATAGAACTTAAAGTCCATTATGTTTTTCTTATTTAATTTAAAATCCTCACATTTGTTGAGTACAGTAGTCCCTCACTACTTCGTGGTTCATTTATCACGGACTCGCTCTATTGTGTTTTTTCAAAATAAGATTGGACATGACACACAACTGGCTGATATATGGATGAGCCGCACGATCTGCATGGAATTTTTATTTCATATAAATTGTTTTAAATTATTTAGCACCTGCTACACATTTGTGCAGCCCGGAGCTGCAGAAAAAGCTTCCTCCTGCACTTCTGTGAAGCTCACACTGGTGGATAACTTCCTGCTGCATCTGATCAGCTGTTCTCAGTGCAAAGCGGAGAAGTGGGCGTGGCCGAGAGCGCTTGCAGTTGACAAAGAGCAGAGGAGGCAGAGAGATCATGACATTCTGTTCTCTTTTAGAACATTTGGTGTTTAAGAACATTATTTAGAATATTGCAATAGTGTGGGAAGGGTTTATAACTATATATATATATATATATATATATATATATATATATATATATATATATATATATACAGGTAGTCCCCGACTTACGAGCGCTCTAACTTACGAGGATCCAGACTTACGAGCTGGCAAATTTTTGGAAAAAACGCAAAAAATACTGAGTTTTTCTGTGTTTTTTCACCACAGTTCGTTAGCTAAACATGTGGACACACGTTTCCGATCATTTTTATGCACTCATAAGCAGTTTTTCGATGAAAAACGAGTGTTTGTAGTCGCGCTAGCAAAACCGTTCCAACTTACGAGCGAAATTCCGGACTTACGAGACACGTGGCGGCCGTTCCAAATTACGAGATTTCCATGTTACGAGCGCCTCGTTGTAACGGAACTCGCTCGTAAGTCGGGGACTACCTGTATATATATAATATATATATATACTTATAAATATATATATACATATATACATATATATATATATATAAAAATAAACTACTACTTACTACTTGTACTACTATCTCTACTTTGGGGTTTTCCACTAATCGCAGGTCTTTAGGGTGCGGCTCCACTGCGATAAACGAGGGACTACTGTATTTCACAGTTTTTTTTGACAATTAATAGGATTTTTTTTTATTCCACACATTTGAATCCCATGTTATATTTCAGGCAAAATTTTATGAGCGGATGTTTGATTTTTGGCAACAAATAAGTAGGATTTTTGATAGTTTAGTGCTTGCTTTTTTTGTTTGGACAACATTTGCGTAAATCTTCATCTATCTTAAATATTTAAACCTGCCAAATGAAACTAATCTTTTGAAATGAACACAAGTTCCCATAAGTGCGGGTTTTGTCTTTTCTGTCTGACCCGCGGTTCCACCGAAACTTTGGCCATTTGCTTTCACTTAAACTTGATGATTTGCCTTCTTTCAGCGGAGAAATCAATTGACTCCCTAAATGTATTGCCACTAGTTGGTGTTGTATAAGGCTGTTTTGTAGCCCTGCAGACACTTTTCATGAAGTCGAATCAATATTCACACGATTAGTACCAATGAAGAATGGTGCCAAAGAAGTACCTCAGCATGTTGTCAAATGAGAAGCGCAATCATGTGAATCACAGTGTGCAGGAGTTTTCTGCTCCATTCTGCTTTATTCATGTTGACGACAAAGAAGAGTTCATTTCAGATAACTTATCGTTGTGATTGAATCGGTGTTTGTTGTTAGACTGGCTGGATGATGTGGAACTGGCTGGTGTCTGCCCTGGCAGTGGGAGCCTCAGTGGTTTTATACGACGGTTCACCATTAATCCCAACACCCAATGTGCTGTGGGACCTGACAGACCAGCTGGGGTGAGTTAGCCACACACACTCATTTACAAACACACAACCAGGAGAGAGTGACAAAAGGAAACGAAGGGAGGCAGTGGACAGTGGATAGGTTTGTGGATTTTCAAAGGGAATCACGGCAGAAAATTGATTCCAAATTCTGCTGATTCTCTGTAGACGCAAGGGATTTTCAGTAAGGGGTGAAGCTGCTTTGAGAGGTGCACACTTTTTTCTTTTTAAGAAAATCCTTTAGAATCAGATGTAAATGGTTTCTCTACCCTGGGGGTTACAGACTTTAGGGGGAGGGAGGAGAATTATTAACAGAATTTCAATCATTAAAAACACAAAGGGAAAATATCAAGTATAAGCATATATCTATATAGATATCTGTATCTATTTCTATTTATTTATTTATATCTATACAGTATATATA